>JAXCEF010000502.1:0-37000 GCA_037178605.1 Colletotrichum euphorbiae | reverse complement strand
GGGGGGGGGGGGGGGGGGCTGTCAAGTCTGATTGCATCAAGGCCCTGGCGTTTAGTGGCCTGTTCAGACAGTCTCAACCTTCGTCTCTCAAAGTCTTACCAATCGGTGCCATTTGATGTAATTTGTACAGCTGACCATCCCTTTTAGGACGTGTCTTACACTGCTGACCATGCATGAAGAATGCCAGACGAAGCAGCATCCGCGGGCAAGCTGTCAGCTGTTTTGAACCTGAGCTGAGTCACCGACATCTCCAAAGGATCCAGCAACATTTGGCCTAATTACGTGGTGAGCCTGGCCAACTGGACAGCTTGTATGCCAGTTCATCGCCAACCAGCTATGAGAACATGTCAATGCCGGAGTAATGATAGGTTGAAATCCTCTAGGGCAAGAACGTGTCAAGCGTTTGACGAGGGATAATGGCGTTCTGAGTTGGGCCAGCCGCCGTCCGGCCTTACTGCGTTCGGTGCTATCGTCAGCACCTTGAATTCTCTTGAGCAGCCGCTCGTCGAGGGTCTTTCTCGAGCCTGATTCGGAACAGATGCACTGGAAAATGAGTTGTTCGAATGATAGTTGAAAAGCCCGTGGGGGAGTGTGCCGCTTCTCGATTGCACGAACGTTTCTCGCTCTTTGCCAAGGCGTCATTCAAAGTGTTTCATTTCAACACGACCGCAACACCATGACTGACCAAAATCAGCGTTGGGCTGACGGGCTGTTCGCCCTTATCGGCAGCTCTCGCGCTGGATCGACGGTGCGTCCTCTGGCCTCTTGTGCCATGATGGATAGCCATGTCCAACCACTTCTGCCAACATAGAAGGGAGTAGAGACCATCGGGGCAAACCGCATGGCGGAAGACATGATCATCATTCACAACCTGATCATCCGCATCATCAACACGGTCTACCTGCAATGCCTCAACGTCGAGAAATCGCCCCTCGACGCCCAGGACTTCGTCTCGTACTCGATGGAATGGGGCAAGAGGTTCAAAGAGCACCACCACACCGAAGAGACGGGAAGTCTTCCCCCGAGATCGAGAAGATGGGCCGGGGTGCCGGGCCTGATGCAGGCCAACGTCGCGCGGCACGAGGCCTTCATCGGCGGTCTTCACGCGTACACGGAGTACCTGGGGCAACGTGCAGAAGGGGGAAAGAGGCGTACGGCGGGGTGAAGCTCAGGGCTATCATTGACTCGTCCATGCCGGGGTTGAGACAGCAGTTGGATGATGAGATTTGACACGCTGCTGAAGCTTGGGGAATATGACCGCGAGTGGGAGGAGTGGTTTGATAGAGCTTATGAAGAAGCTGCTTGCGAAGAGCACCGATACTGCGCTCAGGGACATGTTTTCTGTATCTCGTGATCGGGGGTTGGCTGGGCTGCGGAGCTGGTGGCGATTTTCTTCCTGTGATGATCAAGGTATGCCCAAGGAGTTGCCGTTTGCTTAAGAGTGCTTGGAGGAAGCCGAGGGATGGAGATGTGTTTACATGGAAGCGTTGGGTGGTGTATTTGGCTACCGAATTTGGGATTTGCAGTTCATTGAAGGACATGATGACGTCTCATAGCTGTTTTTTCAAAACCATCTTCAGCCTTCTGCCGCGTATAATTCCACGATTGGCCAGCTATGTTGTCGGATACCTGACAGTCGATTCCAGCGTCGCATTAGATCGTGATGTGGGCATGCCAGGTGCGTAACACTACCTTATGATGAGTGGAATAGTACCTAGATACCCCTACCTGAAGTAGGCGAAGAAGCGGGTCGTTTTCAGTGGTAGCCATACTGTACGTCAAAAGTCCAGGGCAGGTATGCATTTCGCGCGCTACAACAAGCAAGGTCACGTCATTTTGGGTACGTTTCCAGGAAGCCAATTGGGTGTCGCTTCTGCGCCATGTTCCTCCCGAGGAGAGGCTGGATAATACGCACAGGGCAATGCGCGGGCGCGCGCAGTGTGGCTGGTGGGGGGCGGTCGACATGGACGTACCTAAAACGATCCCACAGTCTCTTGAGGTACCTACCTACCTACCTACCTTACCTTAAGGTAAAGCACCATACCTCCGGTACCTTATTTAGTCTTCGTTGATTCTCCGATGGATGGCTGAGTCGGGTTTGAAAGAAACGGGCGGGTGGCGTGCGCTCGACGTTTAATGTCCGTCGGTGTTTTAATATGATCTAATTACTGCGACGAACCATGCGGGCCTTAACTTGACAGAGCCTCGGCAAAACATTCCGAAGCGTTTGTGTCATTGTGTTCGATACGGCGAAGAGGACCGATAGAAAGGGCTAACCGTCATGGCCAATTGGAATCGACCGTTACACCCAAGACCAGGAAATCAGCAGGTGGGAAAAAGAGAACGATTCATCTGCCCTTGTGTCAGTCACGACTGGGCTGCCTCAATGGGCCGACGAATGAGAGCTTCCAAGCCTTTCGCTGAGTGCGACGACGACGGGAGCAGAGGTGTTAGGTAGTTCACCATGGATGTACCTTGCAGAACCACGCAACCATCATACTGTATCAGACTTGCCGCTCCATAAGACGCAGACTTAGACTTCTACTTACTGTAATCACTGCAATACGTTGAAGGAACAACAGACAGTTGAGGAACAACAGACAGTTGAGGGACAACAGACAGTTGATTAAGCATCTAATTCGCGCCCTTCTTGTTTCTTCTCCTGTCTTCTCAACCCCAAAATGCTTGGCTGACTTGTCCTTGATCTGACGTGCCTTTTCCCACAGGGCACCCGAGTTCGCTACAGGTGGCCGCCTGTTACCCAACACCCCAAGTTACAGCGTTCCCCGTCAATTACCTACAGGCCTCCGTTCAAGTTCAACAGGGTGCCGTTCAGCCGCCCAACTTTCCCCAAGGTACCCTCTAAGCACCTCAATCGTAGTGGAAGAGCACCTTACCGTACCTCAGCCACCACCACCTTCCCCTCCAAACCCAGCATCCCAGCTGGGGTGCCTTTATTTCTTTCCCCTCCCCCGCTTGTCGAGAACTATTACCTACCTACCTGTCTATCCGTCCTTGTCCAGTTTCGCACCCTCGCACCCTCGCACCCTCGCACTCGCCTACTTGTCGTCGTCGTCGCCGCATTCGCGCCCGCCCTCGCCACCCTAGCCGCGATACCAGACATAACGGAAACAAGATATCGCTTATTGCTACGTCTCTCTGCGTCCTGTTGCGCCGACGGTCTCCTTTACGAGGTGGCGACGACCGCCCTTAACCCGCCGCACGCCCAAACATCCCTCTGTCTCGTTGCGACGAATTGCCGCCCATCGTAAATCCTACCCGCGCGCACATTCCTCGATCGTTTCTGCTCTCCTCGAGGACACCGTATCCCTCTTTGGTTTCTGCCTTCGAGGCTCCTAGTTAGCCATGGGCAAGTCGTGAGTCGCCCCGGACTTTGTTCTTCCACCGAAACCCGCCCGCCTCTGCCGCCGCCTGTCACCGTACCCCGGAGGCGTCACTGCGACTTCACCTGTCGAGGACGCTGAAGAGATGAGAGAACTGCGCGGGGACCGGAGAGATCAGGACGAGATGCTAATCCGTGGTTTCTCTTTTTTTTACCATCTAGTCAGTCCAAGCTCTCCCAAGAGCAGCTCGCTGAACTGCAGAAGTCGACCCATTTCGACAAGAAGGAGTTGCAACAGTGGTACAAGGGTATGTTTTTTGTCCACTCAACCCACACGCGCGCCTCCATCTACAGATGCCATGCGCGCTCACAACAACAACGAAAACCCAGAAGGAGCCAAGCCTAACCCGCCAAATCTTCACAGGCTTCCTCAAGGATTGCCCGTCAGGCATGCTCACCAAGGAGGAGTTCCAAAAGATATACAGACAATTCTTCCCCTTTGGCGATCCGAGTTCATTTGCAGATTATGTCTTCAACGTCTTTGACAGCGACAAGTCGGGAAGCATCGACTTCAAGGAGTTCATTTGCGCCCTGAGCGTTACGAGCCGCGGAAAAATGGAGGACAAGCTCGACTGGGCCTTCCAACTGTACGACATTGACGGAGACGGGAAGATCAGCTACGACGAGATGCTCAAGATCGTCGAGGCAATCTACAAGATGGTTAGTTTTCTACGGTGGCCTGCTCCGATTTCACGTTACTTTGGCTCAGCCTCATAACCCCCGTTGCGTGCCCACCTCACTAACTCCCCACCGCAGGTCGGCTCCATGGTTAAGCTCCCTGAAGACGAAGACACTCCCGAGAAGCGCGTACGGAAGATCTTCCGCATGATGGACAAGGACGAGAACGGAAGCCTGGACATGGAGGAGTTCAAGGAGGGAAGCAAGCGGGACGAGACAATCGTGTCCGCGCTGTCCCTCTACGATGGCCTGGTGTAAATGGAAAGAGAGGGGGCGGGGGAGAGAGAGAAGAGCGCCTTCCCCCGTAACGACTCAGGTTATGTTTATTGTTCATCATTTTTTTTGGGCCAGGCGAGCTGTGCGCAGTGATCTATGTGCGACCTTTTTTCTTTACACAGGGGCTAAGCAGGAATGGGACTCCAATGATTTGCTTCCATGTTCATCATCTACTTGTCTTGGAACGGGGGCTGTGAGAACATGGAAGTGCGGATTGAGTGAGGAGAGACGATGGGGTCCGCGGCGACCCGTCGGCCTGGCACCCTCGGGTCGGTGTACGGACAACTCGGGCCGTCCGGGTCGCCTTTGGGCGAGGACCTGAGCCACCGGGTGCCCAGCCCAGCCCCTCCGTCGGATGGGCTTCCTCAGCCACGTTACGGTCAGCAGGTCATGATGAGATGGAGCTAAATTAAATGGTTCACGGGGCCTCTCCCCCACAACGACGGTTATGTGTTACAAAGTCTCGAATCGCGCACACTATACTCCTGGATATCAAGCGTTCCCGTAGCCCAACCCGACCTGATCCGCGAAATTAAAGAGAATTACAAAGATCCAAGAATCAAAACCTAAATGCAGGGAATGAACAGAGCGCAACTGCCGAGCTTAGTCGGTAGATCCGTACGCCTTGGCAACCTCGGTCTTGTACTTCTCCAGAATCTTCTTGCGCTGGAGCTTCTGGGCAGCCGTGACCAAGTCCTACAACATGTTAGTGTCCGTCGTCTTGGTACATCCCGAACGACAACGGCAAAAGGTGGAAGACTTACATTTTGAGGCGTCCACTCCTCATCGGACATCACTACCCCCTCAATGATCTCAATACCTGAAAGGCCACCTTGACGACCGGTGTTTTGGAGCTCCTTCGTGACGGCGCTCTGAAGCTTCTTATCGTGGACGAGCTCCTCCAGAGTGCTGCCCTTGACGCCGATGCTCTCGGCCAGCTTCACCAAGGCGGGCTCGAGCGGGACGATAATAGCGATGGGCTTGGCCTTCTGGGCATCGGCGTAGACGCAGATGTTGCCCACAACGGAGCAAGAACGGTAGATAGACTCGAGCTTCTCCAGGGCGATGTACTCGCCGTTTAACGTCTTTACCAGGTTCTTCTTACGGTCAATCAGCTTCAGGTGGCCGTTGCTGTCGAACTCGCCAATGTCACCCGTCTTGAACCAGCCGTCTTCAGTGATGGCCTCTTTTGTCTCCTTGGGGTTTTGCCAGTACTCCTCCATGACAGAGGGTCCGCGGATCCAGACCTCACCCTGCGGGTTGGGCTTGTTGGTGGCAAAGTAGCCAGCCTCAGCAAAGTCGACCAGCTTGACCTCAATGGATGCGGGCATAGCGCCCATGTTGTTGATGTTCCACTCCAGAGGGTTCATCAGGCAGCCCATGGCAGTGGTCTCGGTGAGACCGTATCCAATGATCATGGGCGCAATGGCCATCGAGATGAACTGCTGTGTCTCCTTGGCAATCGGTCCACCTCCGTTCATGCACAGCTTGAGGCGTCCTCCGGTCGCCTCCTTGAGCTTCTTAAAGACCACAGCGTCGAGAACGCCAGAGCCTGGGATGCCTGTGTTCATGAGGGTCGTCTTCATAGATAATGCGTTCCAGAACATGGTCTTGACAATTGGGCTGCCAGCATTGACCTTGGCGATGATCCCCTTCTTCACCGTCTCCCAGACGGCAGGAACACCAACCATGATGGAGGGCTTGAATTCCCTGATGTCACCGGCGCAGTTTCGAACCGAGTTGTCGGAGAGCGTCTTAGGGTTACCGTAACCCATAGTAGAGCCCCAGTAGAGGCAGGCGTTCTCGAAAACGAACTCGAGAATGTGAGCCAAAGGAAGGTAGGTCAGAAGACCATCTCCAGGTCCAATATGCGGCTGGACAACGACACTGACACCCGCGACTGGGTGTATGTAAGCAAATCGCGCAATTTTCTATGAACGCGCAGGAAATATGACTTACCAGCAGCAACAACGGCCCGGTGCTTTAGCGGAACACCCTTGGGCGTGCCAGTTGAGCCAGAGGTGTACATAATGCAGCACAGGTCCTCGGGGGTGGGGGGAACGGGATCAACGGGGTTCTCGCTACCCAGCTTGCGGAGCTCGTCGAAGCTCAAAATGGTGACCTCGGGGTGTGCAGACTTGAGCTGGTCGATGTGGGCTTGCTGCACCTGATTCTGGTTGTTCCAGATGACATATCGGATGTCTTTGGCATCATTGAGTACGTTCACAAGAGTGGGCAGCAGGTGAGGATCGAGGAAGATGGCCTTGGCGTTTGTGGCGACCATCGAGTACCTCAGACCCTGCTCGCCGAGGGTGTCGTAAGCCGTCACAACAGGCATGGACTGGGAAGCGGCGCCGTGGGACATGGCCAACCAGTGAGCGCTGGTCGCGGCGTAGACGTGAACGCGGTCGGCCTTGGTCATGCCAAGCTTGCGCAAGCCAGAGCCGAGCTCCAGAGTGAGCTTCTCGTACTCATGGTATGTGATGTACTCGTAAGGACTCAGCTCAAAGTATGTCCACTGCTTGTCGACCTCCTTCTCCTCACCGTCGACCATCTTCTTAACCTTCTTCGTTTCGCGGTGGGTGTTGACGAGCTTGCGCGAGCCCAGGGCCTTTGCGTTTCCGTACTTTTCGGCGCTGGACTTGACGAGCTCGTAGGTAGTGGTGATGTTACCGCCGGGAAGAGTGATCAGGTCGGGAACGGCCTGAGGAAGTCGGCGCGGCAGTGTCTCGCCCTCTTTGGGAACGGCGCCCGGTGAAGGAACAGAGAAGGGGCCCTTCACCTGCATCCTGGGCAGGATGTCGTACTTGGACTTTGGTGGGAAAGCCATGGCTGCTGATGTGTTATTTAGCGACGGCCTTTAATCTCGAAATGTGCAAAGCTTGGGGAAGCTCGATTGCGGGTGGTGAAGCACGGAAACGACGAGTCGCAAAGGGCGACGCTGGGTTTCTTTCCTCTAGCTCCGGGAGTAGACGTAGCTTTGGTACCTTGTGGTGAGGAAGCACAGGGCGTGGAAGGAGTTAGTTGTTGGGGAGAGTAGATGCGAGGAGGGAAGGGGGCAACCCAAGGGTATTTGACCGGCCGGCGAAGAGGCACATACACACGCAAAGGTTAAAGCCGTCGGAGGAGAGAGACTCGAAGAGGAGCTTGGGGGAATTCTTGGCCCTTTCCCTTGACGGGCGAGGGCGAATGGATCTCCACAAAAGTGGTTCTGGCCCAAGCTTCAAGGTCTACCTTAGCAGCTTAAGGTACCTTACTAGTGTACTGTAGTCTGCCTTCCCCCAAGGAGGAGGAGGAAGGCGCATCATAGTGACCTCGATCACACCTCAGTATTCGTACCTGGGAAGTCTCAGGTCGTGCAGTCGTCGGCAACCTGGAAGGCAGGTACGTAGTGCGGGCGTTTGTTAGCGTAACTGCCTCTGACGCCGAGGGACGCCGAGGAGGTCCATGGGGGGAACCCTTGGGAGCTACAGGCACAGACGATGCGCGACGACACGCCTTTAGTGGTGATGGGACGCTTGCTGTGGTTGGCAGGATGGCAGCTGGCGAATGAGACCGCAGCATCCACAATTGGCAGAAGTGGATACAAAGAGGCAAGGTGGGGATGCAGGGTGTCGATCGAGCTCTCTTGCTGTTGGTGCTTTGAGCAATCTGACCTTCGTCCTTTTGTTTCTGCTGTTGTTTTTTCTGTCAATGAGCAAAGGGACAACCTGGAATTCTACCAGAAAAGATACCAGGGACTTGGTTGACTACATTCCTACTTGCGACACCAAATACCCATGCTTTTTTGGATCTAACTTTACCCCTTCTTGCATCTGCAGCATCCCTTCGCCAATCATCAAACGACTCCATCCACGGAGAACCCTTCTATCATTTGAAGTATGATACGGCAACTCAGTCTCATCTTCGCAAATACCTTGCCATCCTCTGATGTCTTTCCTCTGGCGCAACACTACAACCACCAACACGGTCCCGCCCCCCTCGTTCGTGCAGCCTCAGGAGATTGGAGCCAAATCTCGTCGCGGAATACCAAGAAGCGTCCAAACCCGATGAAGCCGTCAGGAGAGTCACGAAGCAAGGTAGTGGAATGCCGCGCCTTGGCAACCGGATTGGCGTCGTTCTTACTGGCCTCTGCTCTGGTTCCCCAAGACATCCCCGACTTCCAACAACCTATCTGCATCTGAACGCGTCTCGGTTTATTATGTCACTTCTCCCCGTGCCACGCTGCGCCGTGCAAACACGTAGTTTGGGGATTGTCATGCGTCTCCATGTTCTTCGGTTGCTACTCCCTTCCCAACCATCTGTAGACGACAACACCTTCCGGCTTTTTCAGTCTGGCCGGCTTGGTCGTCAGCCAGACTTCCCGATCCGGACTCTGCCGCTAATGAAGGAGGTCAAGGAGTTGATGCAGGTCACCTACGTAGACTCAGCCAGACACACACACCCAACCCTGTGTCTCTGCGCGCCTTTTGTCTTTGAGAAGGTGAGAACTCTAAATCAAGTGCCCAATCTCATCCCACGAAAATGAAGACATCCCCCCTAGGGCACCCAAGGAACCTTCGGGTTTGTTTCTGTCGCATGGCCTTGTTGATCATGCCAATGACCAACACAGCCACCACTTGCATGACCTTTGCACAGAAAATGGATGAATGACAAGCTCGGCTTTCCGCAACGGGGCAGCACACCAAGGAGTCAAAGGTCAGATCTTTGCGGCTGGAAATAAGGCGCGCTAAGGGTAGGAAATATCTAGTCCTCTAACGCTCTGCGTTGTCTCAGCCGCGGCCGTCCTAACTTTTTCAAATGTAAATCAGTCGGTTGGTTCCGAGTCTTGAACCATCTTGAAGGTCTGAGCCCGTAGTCTCAGGCAGTGATTTCATGGCGATTTATGACCACGTGAAGACATTGCCGTGGTCTCTTCGCAGCTAATGGTTGTCGGGGAAAAAAACAAAAGAGAACTACTGCATAGGGCAGACTCAATGCTCGGGGCGTTGCAGTTCAGGACAAGGAATCTATCGAGCCTCTAAGTTGCATCCATCGGTTCTGCTGGAGACTGCTGGAGACCGCTTCTGGACCTCGAAGGCGATCTCAAGATCTTTTTCTTTTTTTTCTTTTTTGGCATGTCATCCTTGATGTCATATCAGAGCCCAAAGTACCGAGTATTCGCTTTCTGCCTTTATGTGCATATCTGCCTACAGGCATACACGCATTGACCTCTCCCCACGTACGCCGAAGGTCGTCACGCCCCTCTCTAAGTAATCGAATATCACAACCAGGATCCCGAGAATTGACGGAGCTTGGTATAAAATACCTGCGGTGTTGCAGTCTTCGAGCGAGACCTTAAGAGCTCTCCAATTTTCTCTGATTACAGGTGGCTTGTAACAAGCATCATCTGCCCTTCATGGGTTCAACACTGGTGGTTGCGAAAAAGCAGCTACGGACCGTCATGAAGGACAGACTCGCCGGTATTGCGCATGAGTCCATTAAGAGCCAGAGTAAGAAATCAACCACGCCATGCTTCAGAGATCCTAAATTTGATTCATAGGCCGGACTGTCTGTGAGACTCTCAAAACATTTAAACCCTACGTGGAAGCACAAAGGGTCAGCGTGTTTCTGTCAATGCCCTCTGGCGAAATCCAGACGGACGATATTGTACGCCACGCGCTTTCAGCCGGCAAGCAAGTGTACGTTCCGTTCCTGCATAAGTCGCCCTTCCCTCCCGGAGAGACGCCGCCCAGGGTCATGGACATGGTCCGCTTGCGCGACCTTGGAGATTACGAGTCACTGCAGCCGGACAAATGGGGCATCCCTAGCATCGACCCAGCCACCGTAAACCAGAGAGCCCGTGTTCTCGGCGAGCCAGGATCCGAGTCGCCAGAAACTTGCTTCTTGGACCTCATGCTGCTGCCGGGCGTTGCTTTCGACATCGACGGCCAGTCAGGTTCACTACGGAGACTTGGTCACGGAAAGGGATTCTACGACCTCTTCATCCGAAGATACGCAGCAAAGTACAACAGCAAGTTGTCAGCAGTAACACACCCTGTATTGCTCTATGGTTTGGCTCTCTCGGAGCAGTTCCTCTCCCAGCCTTCAGATAGCGCAGTTCCCGTGGCCCAACACGACCAACCGCTCGATGGCCTAGTTTTAGGCAGCGGAAAAGTCAAGAGGCCGGCACACAGCTCTCACAACAATTAGCAATCCGTCGCCTAGCCGTCTTGGTGACAAAATCCGTGTATCAACTTTTGTGTATCGTCCCAGAGCACGTCCTGCCGTCGCGGTAACATTCTTCCGCCAACATCGTTCCTTATTCCGATAAGCTCTGAATCAGAGAGACGTTGTCGCCCTTCAGCAATATTTGACCTATCGAATGTTAGTTTCGGCAAAGTAGAGGGTACTGCGTGCCAGAGTACTAACCCAATGAATGCCGCGATTCCTCCGGATTCGTCTTTGTGACTTGCTTCACCTCCACTGCATCGTCAATGACCAGGTTCATAAACTCGTCGAAACCCTTTAAGCCTACATGTCAGTACGATGTCTCAATGCGACGCGGTTCGTTGCGAGGTGGACATACCCTGATCTTTCCCTCAATACGGATAGACAGCTGCTCGTACAGCCAGATTTGCACAGTTGAGTGCTGCCTGCGAAGAAGTCAGCGCACTGCGGCGGTGAAAAGCTTGTTCGCGTCCAGAACGTACTGCAAGAGCCTGAAGATGAAGTTGATAGGAGGGAGCAGCACTCTGCGACCGCCGCCGCCACCACGTCCGGTCATTGTCGACTATTTGGAGAAGATCAGCTAGTATGGGTGGTTCTCGGGTCTCGTGGGGTTGCGGCGCGGTAGTGGGAGCTCGATGGTCGCGTCCGGTCCGGTCGATGTGATTTCTTGTGGGGCAATTCGTCGGCAAGGTGCTTCCATTCAAAGCGCGATGAGGCTGCGCGACGCTCTTCTCTCTGCCGGGTCCTAGGGTGTGGTGTCTCAAGTTCGCCAGAATTCAGGCGGAGCAGGCGAAATGATGTTCCACTGGCGGGTGGTACCCACATAAACTGGGCCACGGCGGTGCCAGGTAAGTCGGGTGTACCTAGCCATCCAACGCCGTGCGGCGAATTATTGACTTTTATGGGCCGTGTACCGTGGCAGCGAATGACAGTGGAGAGTGCTTCCAGCGCTGTGAAGATGCCTTTTTCCATGGAAGGTCGTAGAGATGAGGTACCTACTCCACCACTCTAGTGCAGGCGGCAAAACAGGTGCCTCCCGTCCGCAGCAGTGTCGAGGCCACACAGCATACCAAGGCCCCAACTTGCTGGAACGATGTCCCTAAAGCACCTGCCAGCTACCTGATCGATTAGGACTCAATGGAGAGCTTGCTGCTCTGTTATACCGGATGTCTGCCTAGGAAGGTACATGTCCACCCGTCTCCTTCAGTGTCCATACCTTAAGATTGTCTTAGCCGGGTTTAGTTAGCCCGTCGAATGGATTCCTCGTAATCTGGTCCGCCCGCTGTCCCGCCAGCCTGACTGACGTTTTATTTTCCTTTCGCGACCTCCCTCCACCACCCCCTCCATCTGCCAAATTTGGACGTCGCCGCATCGCTTTGATAGCCTCCCAACTGCCACCTCGCCGGCTCAACGCTCATTATACCCTCAAAGAAACGACGGCGGTCACTGTAACTTGGCTCTCGTATCGTACTCGTACTCCCTCGCGCACCTACTGCGGTCCTTCCGCGCGACGTCATATGCGACCTTGCTGCCACCTTTCCTCGATCACGCTTCTTACCTCCGCCTCCCACACCGACCGATTGACACTTACGACACCGTCTCGTTGTTGAAGAATGGCTACAAACGGGATCCAAGAGGCCTTCGCGCCCAACGATGTCTTGTCGGCTATGGTTACTATGCGCGGCGGCGAGCAAGAGACCAAGAAGAAGGCGCATGCATACTTGGAACGTTTCCAGAAATCTGTCAGACTCCTCGGACCTTCCACGTCTTCCTAGTACGAGGCGGGTGGCTAACAGCTACTATAGAAAGATGCATGGGGGACCGTTATCGGCATCCTCCAATCTGACGCAGAGCCCGAGGCCAAACTCTTTGCGGCTATTACTTTGCGCGGAAAGGTACAGTATCGAAGCAGTGTTGCTGAAGATGTTGAGCTGACGAGGACGTTTCTTAGATCACCTACGACCTGTCGACGCAGGTGTCGGAAACTGAAGTTCCTGCACTGCGAGACCAGATTCTCCTCCTTCTCAAACACTTCGCCGCAGGTCCCAAACCCATACGAGTTCAGCTCTGCGTGTGTCTCGCGACACTGGCGGTTCAGATGAAGGAATGGAAGGACGTTCTCCCCACAGTGGTCTCGTCTCTCGCCGATAGTGTCGAGAGCCACGCAGCTGTTCTCGACTTCCTGCGCGTGCTGCCCGAGGAGGTCACCGAAGGCCGCAAAATCACCCTTACTGTACGTGGAACACGAAGACTTCGACCGGCCTCTTACTTTCTGCGACGTGGTTTTCCTGGGCCGATATCAACAGGGATCAGAGTCTAATTGGCAATGATAGGAAGAAGAGCTTTCCCAGCGGACTAGGGAATTGCTGGGTGACAACACGGATCAAGTCGTTCAACTGTTGATCAACTACTCCCAATCATCTCGTACGTTCCGATCTGGTCGCCGTCCTGCCCCTAAAGTCATAATCACTAATTTTGTACAGCTTCCGCGGCTCAAAATCCACAATTGATGGAGTGTATCACCTCATGGCTTCGCGAAGTCCCGGTCAATACTGTTGTCAAATCTCCCCTCCTCGACGTTGTCTTCAACGCTGTCGGCAACGAACAGGCATTCCAGGAGGCGTCAGAGTGCCTGTGCACAATTTTCAGGGAGACAAGGGACGTCGATGACAATGCCGACACTATTCAGGTCCTTCTCCCGCGTGTTATTGCGCTGCGACCTAGAATCGAAGCAGTCGTCAACGACGAGGATACGGAGGTCTACAAGGCCCTAACCAAGATCTTCGCTCTCGCGGCTGAAGCTTGGGTTGTAGCGATTGCTCGTGAGCCTCAGCACTTCCGATCGCTCGTTGACGCAGTTTTGGAATGCGCTGCCAGAGACAAGGACCGCGACGTCATCGAGCACACGTTCCCGTTTTGGTACGAGCTGAAGCAATACTTGGTTTTGGAGAGGTACATCCAAGCGAGATTGGAGCTGGGAGACGTTTACTCGAAGCTTGTGGATATCCTTCTCAAGCACCTGGAATACCCCCAGTCGGAGTCGGCCAACGAAACAGACCTTTTTGATGGTGACCGTGAGCAGGAGGAGAAGTTCCGCGAGTTTCGACACCAAATGGGCGACACTCTCAAGGATTCATGCGAAGTAATGGGAGTTACTGACTGCCTTACTAAGGTCCTTGAGACCATCAAGATTTGGATGCAAAAGTACGCCAGTCAAGCGACGGCAACCTCAGTTCCGCACTGGCAAGAGCTAGAAGCGCCCCTTTTCGCTATGCGCGCAATGGGACAAATGGTTGACAAGGAGGAGGCCATCGTTCTGCCGCAATTGATGCCGCTGCTGGTCCAGATTCCGAGCCACGAGAAGCTTCGGTTCGCCACCATTATGGTCCTTGGACGATACACGGAATGGACCTCTGTACACCCTGAATATCTCGAGCCACAGTTCAACTACATCGTGACGTCGTTCCAGACGGACTCGAAGGAGGTTGTCAGAGCAGCGGCCATGGCCATCAAATACTTCTGCACGGACTGCAAGCAACTTCTGAGTGGCCAAGTACTTCAGATGCAGACTTTCTATGACAACATTCTCGACAAGCTGCCAGATATGAGTAAAGAGGAGATCACGCAGGGAGTTGCCAGCGTTGTTGCTGTGCAACCGCCAGCCGAGATCTACAAGCTCCTCAAGCTGTACTGCGACCCCCTGGTGCAGCGCTTGATGAACATGGCCAACGTTGCTACCGACGACAAGGGCAAACTGGCGCTGGCTGGTAAGTTTGATTGGGCATTTGCGAGCTGTGAGAAGGGGACTAACGCGATACCCAGACCACCTCCAGCTCATTACCACCTTCGTTCAGATTGTCGTGCCGTATGTCGGACCTGGTGAAGAGAATCCTGCCGTCAAGTATTGGCAAGAAATTTTCCCAGTGCTTGCCACTATTCTGGACAATTTCCTTCACTTCGTGCCAATCTGCGAGAGAATCTGCCGATGCTGGCGCAATATGATCATCTCTTATAGAACAGCCATGACACCACTGCTACCGGAGATGGCGAACAAATTGGCCAGCGGCTTCTCCAACTCACGACAAGGTGCATTCCTTTGGGTCACAGCTGCTATCCTTAGAGAATTCTCCGAAGACCGCGAGCACGTAGGCCAGGAAATCACTCAGAGCATCTACGCCTTTTTCGAGGCGCAGACCACAACGTTCTTGAGGGTGATGAGCGAGCTCCAGCCTAGTGAGCTGCCAGACGTCATCGAAGACTTCTTCAGGCTGTTGATCGATGCCCTCCTCTACTACCCACAAAGGCTGGTGCCTTCCGAGCTTTTGGGGCCCACCTTTGAGGCCGCCGTCTACGCTTTGACTTTGGAGCAGCGCGACCCGCTCTCGGCGACTCTTCACTTCCTTCGCGATCTCCTCACATATGGCGGCGACAACCCTGCGACGTCAGATGTCCTCCCGCCCGATGTTGCCGCTCACATCCGTGAAGTGGTGGGCAAGTTACTCACCACGCACGGTGAGAAGCTGGTCAAACAGGTCATGGCCGGAATGATGATTACGTTCCCTCGGGACTGCTTTGCGGATGGTAGCGGTGTCTTGCTGGCAATGTTTGAGCTGTTCCCAGCTCAAACAACCACTTGGGTTGAGCGTACCATCCAGCTGCTGCCTCAAGGTACCATCACACCAGCCGAGGCTGACCGACTTATGACCAAGATCAGGGAGCGTCTGAGTGGCAGCGACCCCAGCGCAATCCGACAAGTGAGGGCGCTGCTCCAAGACTTCACCAACACATATCGCCGACGTTATGTAGCCCCCCGGGAGGGTCTTGGTCAACTGGAAGCAGCACGTTTCCACTTTACAGGATAGAGGCGAAGTAAAGGGAGCGGAAGGATAAACTGAGAGTAGCGGCAATCGAAGGGCTATCTGGGCCCAGACGCGGGAGGACCTTTGATGGAAGAAATCGATTGGCGATGAGGTGCAGAAACGGGCTTCTTGCTCTTATCAGACTCGGCGAGGCGCAAAACAGTCTTGCGAGGGACGGTGTTCAGGGGCTATGAATCGGACGTAAATGCTTGGCTTATCGGGAAGTCGTTGAAAGGACAAGCGAGGAGAGACTAATGAGACGTAAAGGGAGAAGATGGCTGGGAGGCGGGAAGGGCGGGGTCGTTGTCGTGACATGGTGTGTGCGGGAGCAGTCCAGCCACTGCGCCATAGAACCCCAGAGGATAGATCGTGAAGAATCAACCAAAGCATGCCATGAGTGCATTTGGCGCAGAAGCTGAGATCAGCCTCCTATGTGCTGCAGCTTCGTCTCAGCTGGCAAGGGTAGATGTTAGGCTAGATCGATTTAGGAATCTAGAAGCAGAAAATGAACCATTCGTGCTGACGAGAGCTTCTGAGACTTCTCGCTTACGTATCGGGACATCAATTCTTCGCGGGTTTCCTTCTATTGCCACAAATGGGGAGGCATGGTCCTTTGACAAAGAGTACAAAAGTCCCCTCCGCACCGCCCCCCTCCCTCGCGGTCCAAGGCGTCACTCTGTCAGTCGAACACCATTCTAGCTTATCGGAAAGTATGGCAACACAGAGACCGAACAGGGTGGAGTCTATACCACGGGATCCCAAGTCGGAGGAGCACGTACAACGGATGTACGAACAGGGAGTTGCATGCGGATGGAGAGCGGAAGAGGTCCCGCGATGGAAAGAAAAGCAGTTGAATGGCACTGAGTTTCTATATTGGATAGCAAGTCCAAGCAACCCGGGCGGCAGAATACTAAGCTGCTGACCGGCACCAGGTGCTTGGAGATGATGGAGATTAAGGGCTCTTGGCGAGCCACTTGGCCAGATACCCCGATGACAAGCCTATTTTGCGCGACACGGCCGACGAGATGCGGCTTGCGCCCCGCGTGCCGTCGCTGCGAGAACTCGTACCAGTAGGCCATATATCGTTGGAGAAGAAGTCGGCTCTCGACATCGAGTTGGGGCCCCGTGCTTTGAATCACTTTTCTTTACGTGTCAGGGGCCATACAGGATGGTGGCCTCGGCAGGTCTGCCATGGAGCAGATTGAGAATCTGGCGGTTGGAGAGCCGCTGTGTGGTCGGGTGATGGCTTTGGATACGCCTACGAAGGAGTTCCAAGCTTCGGCCGAGTTTGCGAAGGCGGCTTATACGGATCGTGGATGGGAGATTCCTAAAGTGAGTCCCTCTAGTGCAGGTTGCGCCCGTGTCGTGATGCTATTGATGTCTAACTGTACATCTCCTGCGCAGGTTGTCAAAAGCACTCAGGAGTGGTATGAGCGGCAGGGGTACATGGTATTTCACAGGGAGGAAGAAGGGTATCATCCTTGGGTCCATCCCGTCGAATGGCTAGGTTATGTTGCTGCTATTGGTCTTCATGAAGAAAGACATCGTGTGAGGCCTCACAGCTGGTTCCATGTGCGCCTGAGTAATATGCACTTCTCGCCTTCTTCATTGAAGTTCCAGTGAATACCCATCAGCCTTCAGAATGAATAGGTTGTATCTAGCACCTTGGTTCATGGATAATATATCGCGATAGCAATGAGTATATTCTAGAGACCTAGATACTCAGATGGAGCAACAAAAGCGTTGGACTCAGCTTCCTAACTTTACGGGCTTCAGAAGCAACTTGCGCTTAGACATTTTTTGGGGTTCCCCTGTCCCTGCCCCCAAAACTGCGGCCCCGTACCTGCGCAGCATGCCATTGGCGGATGGAGGAGCTCTGAGCTGGAAGTCACTGAGAGTTGCTGCCACAGGCACGTGACCCGACACGACCCGACGGGTCACTACATGTATCTCGAGACCCACAATACTTGCTAGACACACTTCAAGCACTTTCACACCACATCCATGGCAGTTGCACTTCGTCGACGCGCTCCGAAAAGAAAAAAGTGGAGGGGGCGCAGTGTATCTTCCTTCCTCCAAGCTGCGTCAACTTCAAAAACAGCTGCTTTCGCCTGCTTCATTTGCGCTGACGGCCTCCTCCGTTCTTACTTATCCGACATCACAAACGAGGATTACCATCACCAACACGCGACGAATTGCTGGGCGAACTACTGTTCGCCATGTCAGCTCTCTAGCTGGTTCCACTGCAGTCGATCTTGATACCCGATCTAAACGCGCAGCGACACGCGACGACCCTCACGACCGACTTTGCATTTCTTGCCGCAACTTCTCGCCGTAGCTAACCCTCTGTTTCTCGCCTCGACTGCTCAGACGCTTACCCACCGACACGATGCCATCGAACAAGGGACTGGCCCAGTACGCCAGACATTCGTCCATAGACGCAGGCGGTCGGAACGGCCATGCCAAGCAGCCCAGAGACCACTTAGACGAACCACGACCTGCTACTCCCCCAGCGTTCGGCTATGCTGCTCGTCAAGCAGCCTCTGACTCAACCAATATCCACGCTCCAAAGCCAACACCTGGAAGAAGTCAGTTCAACGTCATCCGCAACTACAACCAACCTGGCCAACCGCATCCCTTGCGCTTGCAGTCTCCTGCCAGCGTCCGCGATCCGACACCGCAGAGGCAAAAGCTTCGCCGCACGCATTCCCATGGTACCGACAACACAGCCTTCTGGCCGGAGTCACAGATTGATAGTCAGTTTGGCTCGCCTACGACTCAACGCTCCGAGCGTTACAATGCTGTCATTGATGACCGCAGTCAATCCCCGATACAGCCCTATCGGTTTCCCGGCGGACAGGTGTTGCCCATTGGAAATGGCGATCGGCCTTCGTACACTATTGGCAAAAACGGTGCGATGCGCCCGGTCGGCTCCAATGACGAGCCTGGCCTACCCGTCTCGAGCAACACCTTTCCCCCGTCGCTGGACCCAGCAACTCAGGTGAATGGTTATTCTGACGAGGCCTATCTTTCACCACAAAGAGGCAGACCCATCAACTTGACCCTTCATGCGGCGACTGTCAGAAAACCGTACACCAAGCCTCTCTACGACGACGACCAGGAGGTCTCTTCGGATTCTCCGACATATCAAGTACAAGATCACAACGTGCGAGTTCCTAACAGGCAAAGCAAGGCCCAGGAAGCTCGTTTAGCCACAAACTTTCAGGAGGAAGAGGTTGAGGGAAGCCTTGCGAGTGACTTCCAAATCAGTGAGGATGATAACGGCACTCCTCGGGCAAGCCGTAAGAAGGCTCTCTCCAGGCAACCCGCTCCCTTGGAGAGCACGAGTCTACCGCTCCCGCGCAATCAGCGAGACAAGACGAGAAAGCGACGCCGAGACAGCTGCGACTACGACGACGATGAGCTCGGGAAAATGACGTACACCCAGCTACGTGAGCAGCCATTTGACGATGATCCGGCTCAGAAGTCTCAGAAAGCGATCGGGCCCCTGACAGGCGACAGCCTTCCTGCCAAGCTCGAACACTTCAAGAGCCAGCGCGAGACGGAGCAGAAACAGTTCTTCATGCAGATGACGGTTGGGGATTGGGAGCGTTCGGGCGACTGGCTTCTGGAGCAGTTCGGTCAGGTCGCTCAAAAGCTCAAGGACGCTCGTCAAGAAAAGCGGAACATGATCGATCAGTTTGAAAATGAGATTGCCAGGAGAGAGGAAGCAGTCCGTCTCAGAACGGAAAGCATCGACAAGAAGTTGAGCAAAATCAAGCACAAGGGTGAAGACATGTTGGCTGACAAGGAACTTTGAAAAGGACCCTCTCTTGGTCCTCGACAAGTGGACGTATCATTTTGAGGGTATGTCAACTGTTATACACACCATTCTTCAACTTTGCGGGCAGGGGCAGCGTCTTTTTCTTGGGCGGGTCGTGAATTCTGAGCGGTAATGTTCCAAGGATGCATGGGCGGCGTTTCTCTCTAATTATGAACTTCGACGACTTATGATTAATGGCGATCTTGACGATTGGCGTTTTGGGGGAATAAATCTGTTATTCTAATGCTGCTGAGCTGCAGACGTCTCAGTAGTCCTAAACTAAAAACAATGTGGTTACCAGCCGTAACATTGTCTCATTATATTCATATTACAAAGTGCTCCTTTACTCTTCTGTCTTTGCCAACAACAAGCCTCATTTGATGACCTGGACTGTTTGGGAAGATACCCCTCCGAACATTATCCGAAAACAGCTCATAGGCTGGATAGTAACCGTCTACGAACGTGACGACTTGCTCATCGCTCATGCACGTTCCTCGTTCTCGGCGAAGAGCGGCCTCTTGCTGCAAGCGCCAGTCATAGACGTACTGAGTGTCTTCGGCATCGATGTGGATGAACACATCCAAAAGGTCTGTCGTGGCATCGTAACCCTTCAGCCTCTCATTCACCAGGAGCAAATGTTCCAGCTTGTGCTTTTGAAGCGTCCTGCTGGGTGCCTTCCACTTGTACTCAATGTCGGACTCCGGCAAAGCGCGAAACCCAACACACCATCCCTCGAAAATCACAACCTGGACTTTCGGCTGACCGGGCCCGTTGACTTCCGTCCACTGGCTCTTGGGCAAACGATCTCCTTGGCCAGAGAAGGCCGCCTTATCGTAAGAGGGCACCTTGGTTGGCTTTCCGCTGATTATGCTGTCGAAGAAGCTCTGGGCGAGCTGCATGTCGTGGGTGCCGGGCTCGCCGCGTTGTTGCACGAGGAGGTTGTCCGGGTGAGAACGGGCGAGAGCGACCTGGTCCTCGTGCTTGAGATACAGGTCGTCGATGCTGAAGACGAGCGTCGTGTGGCCGATTTTGGTGAGAGACTTGGCCAGAGCCTTAACGAGGGTTGTCTTTCCGACGCCCTGCACGCCGTTGAGGCCAATCATGAAGGGACGGGTCCCCTCTTGCTGAGTGCGCTTCTCGAGCAGGCCTGTGATGAAGGGGATGCAGAGGGGGCTTTTATCGTCGATGATCCGAGGGGTTGCGGACGCCATCGTGACAAGCGCCGTCTGAGGGTCAGTTGCCAAGCTGATGATGACTTACTGAGCACGGACGAGGAGATCTAGCGGGTGCGTGGTATCTCGGGAGCCGAACCCGGGGTTGGAGGTTTGCGGGGAGCCGTCAGCGCCGAGACTTTCCGGCGGGGTCTGCCGATAGCGGGGCTCCCTGCCGAGACGCGCGCTCTGAGATCCTAATAAGGAGCTGTCATTGCCGCAGTCTGGGGTAGAGCGACGGCTAGGCCGGGGTTCACTCTGGACATGCCTGCAAGAACGAGCAGAACCAGACTCTCGACGCCGTCCTCCTGCGCAAAATGACATGAGTTTCAAACATGATTGTAATCCGTGCATTGAGATGCAAAAGTCCAGAAGTCGCCACAGAATCCAATAACACGGAAACGCCTTGCGAAACGAAATGACAGGAACACCAGCTAAAAACATGCAATCATTCTCCCACGTGCCGTAATTATCGTGTTCCCGAAAATCAGCAGGGTTGGGTTTGTAATCAATTTGGGTTGCCAGACGCACGAGTCGATTTCCCGATGTCCTTTATTAACCATGGTTACTTCGGCACAGCTGGAGTGCAGGCGGTTGCAGGTTGCGCGCCAGTGCAGAAGGGGGCTGAAGACCCGAGTTTTACCCAGCTCTAGGCCGAATTTTGGACAGCGGGAAGGAAACCGTCAGACAGCTCTGGAGGCTGGGGCACGTAGTGTACTGTACCGCCGAACGCCTGGTGGTGGGAAAGCTACTCGCGCTCTGACTGGTCAGACTAGCAGAATCTGGGGACATGTGACATGGTGGCGGGGCTGGGAGACCGTACCTGTGTAGACGTTTGGTTCCCCACATGACCTCATGAAGAGATCCGCTAAACCCACGGCAAAGTTGCATGTGAAGCCAGGTCCTTTCTCGTTTGGGACTAGCGTATTTCGTCGGCTTCGGTCAGAGAAGCTGCCTCGGCTGTGTCTGCGGCATCCGTCACGCTGGTCTTTGAGAGAGAGTTGCCGGATGTGCTTAGTTAGAAAACCTCAAGGCCCATTCTGTTTCTCACGACACAACATATCTCTCGTGTCCCAACCAACCAATCTCCCTCTTTCATATCAAACTGCCGTTTTCTTCTTCATTTCCAAATTTCGGACTCTCCATCTGTATACCATTTTAGCGACTATTTCCCCATCAACCCACATCATACCCAGACATAAAATGGCTGGTCAGCTGCGCTTCGACGGCCAAGTCGTCGTCGTCACGGGCGCTGGCGGCGGCTTGGGCAAGGCCTATGCCACCTTCTTCGGCTCCCGCGGCGCCAGCGTCGTCGTCAACGACCTCGGAGGCTCTTTCAAGGGTGAGGGCAACTCGACAAAGGTACTGGGCTCCGCGACGACGCTCTCAATGGTAGGACAATCGCTAACGCGCTCGATGCAGGCTG
This sequence comes from Colletotrichum euphorbiae, assembly GCA_037178605.1. Lineage (NCBI taxonomy): Eukaryota > Fungi > Ascomycota > Sordariomycetes > Glomerellales > Glomerellaceae > Colletotrichum > Colletotrichum euphorbiae. The sequence goes on along the minus strand of JAXCEF010000502.1, from coordinate 15,114 downwards.
CCGACGTCGTCGTCAACGAGATCAAGGCTGCTGGCGGCAAGGCCGTCGCAAACTACGATTCGGTCGAGAACGGCGATAAGATTATCGAAACGGCGATTCAGAATTTCGGCCGCATCGATGTACTGATCAACAACGCCGGTATCCTGAGGGATGTCAGCTTTAAGAACATGAAGGACGAGGACTGGGATCTGATCTACAAGGTCCACGTCAAGGGTTCCTACAAGTGCGCCCGAGCAGCATGGCCCCATTTCAGGAAACAGAAGTACGGCCGCGTTATTAACACGGCCTCAGCCGCCGGTCTGTTCGGCAGCTTCGGCCAGTGCAACTACTCTGGTACGTGTTGCCGCGACATCCAATTGAATCGCGATGCGGCGTGCTAACCTGCTGCATAGCTGCCAAACTCGCCATGGTTGGCTTTACGGAAACGTTGGCCAAGGAGGGCGCCAAGTACAACATTCTGTCCAATGTCATTGCACCAATCGGTAAGCGCAACGTGTGAGATGCGGAGCGAGTAAGGGATTGGGCACGCTAACCGCCTCAACAGCCGCCAGCAGAATGACCCAAACCGTCATGCCGCCCGATGTACTTGAGAACCTCAAGCCCGACTGGGTTGTGCCCCTGGTCGCCGTCCTGGTACATAAGGACAACACCGACGAGAACGGCTCCATCTTCGAGGTCGGAGGCGGTCACGTCGCTAAGCTTCGCTGGGAACGGTCAAACGGTCTCCTCCTCAAGGCCGACGATTCTTACACCCCCGGCGCTATTCTCAAGAAGTGGGATCAGGCCATTGACTTCTCCAACCCTCAGTATCCGTCTGGCCCCAATGATTTCCTGACTCTGCTGGAGGACTCCATGAAGATGGGTCCCAATGACCAGGGTGAGAAGCTGGACTTCACCGGCCGTGTTGCCCTCGTCACCGGTGGGGGTGCTGGGTGGGTTTACCTTCAATGGCGGTGACTGGATGAGAATCTGACAGTTCGCAGTATCGGTCGGGCTTACTGTCTGGCTTTTGCCAAGCACGGTGCCTCTATTGTCGTCAACGACCTAGCCAACCCCGATGATGTCGTGAACGAGATCAAGAAGATGGGTGGCAAGGCAGTTGGTGTCAAGGCGTCTGCCGAGGACGGTGATGCCGTCGTTAAGGCCGCTATTGACGCCTTCGGCCGCATTGACATCGTTATCAACAACGCAGGCATTCTCCGCGACAAGGCCTTCAACAACATGGACGACAGCCTCTGGGACCCCGTTCTGAACGTCCACCTCCGCGGTACTTACAAGGTTACCAAGGCTGCCTGGCCCTACTTCCTTAAGCAGAAGTATGGCCGCGTGATCAATACCACGTCTACCTCGGGTATCTACGGTAACTTCGGACAGGCTAACTATGCCGCTGCGGTATGCACCCCATAGTAACCCATGGTGGGACCATTGACTGACCGCAACTAGAAATGTGGAATCCTCGGTTTCTCCCGTGCCCTGGCACTCGAGGGCTACAAGTACAACATTTACGTCAACACCATCGCTCCCAATGCTGGTACGGCCATGACCAGAACCATCATGCCCGAGGAGATGGTTCAGGCCTTCAAGCCCGACTATATCGCTCCCGTCGTCCTCGCTCTCTGCAGTGACAAGGTTCCCAAGAACCCCACGGGCGGCCTGTACGAGGTTGGTAGCGGTTGGGTTGGCCAGACCCGCTGGCAGAGAAGCGGCGGTCACGGTTTCCCCGTCGACGTGGCCCTGACCCCCGAAGAGGTCCTGAAGCACTGGGATTCCATCCGCAACTTCGAGGACGGCCGCGCCGACCACCCCGAGAAGACCCAGGACGGTATCCAGAAGGTCATGGCCAATATGGAGAACAAAGCCAACAAGGTATGAGTCTGCATCTTCTGAGAGTACCGGCAGATGTTATATAGTCGCAATAGCTTCAAACAAATTTAACATTTATTGATCAAACGTGTTGTAGCAGGAGGAATCGTCAGGCGGTGACACCCAGTATCTCGACGCCATCAAGTCAGCGATGAAGGCCGAGCCCAAGGGCACCGAGTTCAATTATGAGGAGCGCGACGTCATGCTCTACAACTTGGGAGTCGGCGCCAAGCGCGACCAGCTGAAGTATGTGTACGAGGGCGCCGACGACTTCCAGGTGATCCCGACCTTTGGCGTCATTCCTCCTTTCGCAACTGAGATGCCGTACAACTTTGACGACATCGTCCCCAATTTCTCTCCAATGATGTTGCTGCACGGAGAGCAGTACCTCGAGATCAAGAAGTACCCCATCCCCACGGCAGCGAAGCTTGTGTCCTACGGCAAGCTGCTCGAGGTCGTCGACAAGGGCAATGCCGCCATTGTCAAGAACGGCATCACGACCGTCCACGCCGAGACCAAGGAGCCCGTCTTCTACAACGAGATGACTGTCTTCCTGAGAGGCTGCGGCGGGTTCGGCGGGCAGAAGAAGCCTGCCGACCGCGGCGCCAGCACCGCTGCCAACAAGCCCCCTTCCAGGCACCCTGACGTCGTGATCGAGGAGAAGACCACTGAGGAGCAGGCCGCCATCTATCGTCTGAGCGGCGACTACAAGTAAGCTAGCTGCCCTCAACTCAACCACCCGTATGTGTCCAGCACTGACGAAATGAAACACAGCCCTCTCCACGTCGACCCCGCCTTCGCCAAGATGGGAGGCTTCAAGGCCCCTATCCTCCATGGCCTCTGCTTCTTCGGCATCGCCGGCAAGGCCGTCTACGAGCGCTTCGGCCCCATCAAGAACATCAAGGTGCGCTTCGCCGGTACCGTCATCCCCGGACAGACTCTGGTGACGGAGATGTGGAAGGAGGGCAACAAGATTATCTTCCAGACCAAGGTCAAGGAGACGGGCAAGCTGGCCATCGGAGGCGCCGCGGCGGAGCTGGTGGCCGACAAGAGCAAGCTGTAAAACTCTCACAGCTGGCTGACTGATTGTTGCCGAAATCGTACAATTCGTATTGTTGGGTTTGGCTTTTGAGCGTCGCAATCTTGTATGAATAATGGTGTTACACGGTTGTTATGTGTGTTATCTAGTTTGGGCCAGTAGGATCTGGAAGCTTTACGACGAATTTGAATCTATTTGCCAATTACGAAAAAAGTTTGTCCTTGCTGTATATGCAAGAGAGCCCTACGCATGTTTAAACCGGCCGCTTTGTTCGGACTCGTCAATAGTCCGAAGGAGGACCTGGCCGGGCATTTCCCCCATGACCATGGAGGAAAGGGGGAGCGTCTTTTTCTTCTTCAGTTCCATGACGCCCAAGTTATGCCCCTGTATTTACCAGAACCAAAACCCAAAAAAAAAAAAAAAGAAAAAACCCCCCAACTCCGAGGTTATTTCTTCTACGATAATAGCAGCGGTTTTTTTAATCTTCGGTCGAGCTGGCTCAAATAAACACCGCTTCGACGACATAATCGCACAACTCGGGCAGCGTCGGCAGGCGACCGTTCTTGATGCAGGACTCGACGGACGAGACCCCGTTCCTGGCGAAGCCCGTCTCGAGGAAGGCCTTCTCGGCGCCGCTGAGCTCGCGCTTCTCCGTCTCGCGCCACTTGGCCTCGGCCTCCTCCTTGGCCTGCCGCAGGACCATGTCCGTGTCCTCGCTCTCCCACAGGTTGCACTTTGTGCACTCGGTGCACGGGCGGGGGTCGCCGTCGGGCCGGAAGTGGTCGCAGAAGTGGCGGTAGCCCTCGCCCTCGCCGTTGCAGCCGCCAATGTCCTTGCGGCAGACGTAGCACATCTTGTAGCCGCAGGGGCAGGTGAGCTTGTTGCAGCCCGAGTTCTTGACGAAGGAGGTGTGGCAGCGCGGGCAGACGCGCTTGATGGCCATGCTCATTGCCTGCTCGACCTGCGTGCGCAGCGCGACGAGGGAGGACTCGTTGCAGACGTGGATGTCGGTCCATGCCTTGGTGCAGCTCAAGCAGGATGGTTTTCTGCAGTCGGGGTTCTGGCAGGTGAATTTCAGACCGCGACGGCGGCGGCGGTGACGGCCGAGTGAGAGTTTCCACTGCGCCATGAGGTTGTCGCCGATCGTCTGCTTCGTGCTGATGGCAAGGCATAGAACGGAGGACAGGAGCACGACGGGAAGGACGAAGGGCACTGTGAGGATGCAGACTAGAATGAGTGCTAAGCTGAGGATGCTGTCGAGCCTGACGCGTAATCGTGTTTCGTGAGCGGGGAGATAGATGTCGTCTACTTCGGCGTAGCCGCAGAACGGACACCGAATGAGCGGAAGGTTGGCCGCCAGGAGACTATTTTCTGCCAAACGCTGGTCGAGTTTGTGGAGGATTTCGGCGCCCTTCTTCTCTTCCAGCATGGCGCGGTGCAGGTGATCGTAGGGGATGTGACCAAGACATCCATCGCCGTCAACTGCTAAACATTTGAGGGTACCGGAGCCTGTGTCGATGCTGCTGTGCCATCCCTGGCCAAAGACAGCTTCCTTGACGGAGTGTTGGACGCAGCGGAAACACAACATATGGCCGTCGGCGTTGCAGGTGGTAAACTCCTCAAACGTCGACTCGGTGAAGCAGCAAGCGCACTCATAGAGCGCGTCGGCCTCATCGGCCTGTTCGTTGTTCAGCAAGATAGCCAAGCCGCGGTCCTTCTCCTCCTGGGTTTCCCTAGCCCGCTCCTTTAGTGGGTAAATCAGATCGCGGTACAGTTCATGATCCAGCTCAGCATTCCCGGTGGCCTTGAGAGTCGGAACTATGGCGCCCTGGCCGGTTGACTTCCAGACTACCAGAGGGTGGTTCTCGGCCTCACCCGTAGCAACAGGTTTCCGGCGAAGGAAGAGGGAGGAAATGGTAAAGCGCCAGGACTTGGAGGAGAGAGATACGAGAGTTTTTCGGGCATCGAGGTAGGAGTAGTTGGATTCAGCGAGAACGGCGCTGATTGTAGATCGAGAGAGCCCCTTGAATTCGTGCCATGCCAGCGCTTGAACGGCCTGCTTGTACTCGGAACTGCGGAAGGTCTCGACACGAGGGATGAAGGATACTTGTTGTTGGTCTTTTGCCTCGGGATCCGGTAGCGCGCGTTCCGTACGTTGGTTATCGGCAACCCTCCAACGGCCCTTGACCCAGGCGACGCGGTTCTTCAGAAGAGCATCGGCGACGACAGCAAGCCTGGACTCCTCGTCGAAGTTGGTCAGCATCTCGCGGAAGACCTGGATCTGGACGTCGGGAAATATAGCGGCCAGGACCTCGAGGCTATTGTTGAGCTCGCGTAGGTCGGGGCAGTCGGCAGGCAGACTGCGCAAGTGCGTCTCGTCGTAGATGTATCCATGATGAAGGGTTGTTGGCTCGGCAGACTGCGCCGAGGAGGCATCGGGGATGTTTTCGGTAGACGCAGATGAGGAGGATGATGGCTTGGAGCGGGAGGACTGTAGTTTATCGGTTGAGGAGCCGAGGAAGGTCGTGAAGCCCATGGTGAACGCTCATGGCCGTGGAAGGCCCTGCATGGCGTGAAGGCGACGATGCGGCGCGGTCGAATCGAAGCTGCAAGGGCGACGCAGCCGTGACGTCGGGACGGGTGGCTGATACGGCCGAGAAGACTATCGTCGCATGGGGTTCAAAGATGCGATCAGACGAGTGTGGAAGATGTTGCTTGAGAGACGAGGGCACAAGGAGGCCGTAGAGAATATTGGAAGCAGCGGTCTAGACTGGCGACGATGTTTTTCTTTCGGTAGGGAAGAGGAATGCTTGCTTGTTGGTAGGGATCAGTAGGGGGCGTAGACTGCCTGCCGTACGTACCGGGCGGGGGTGGTTAATCTCGGTCACCCGTGCTTCGAATCCGAGTCCTCTGGGCGGGCTTGGGATGCAGTTAACAGGGCAGCTAGCCAGGCATTTTCCGGGAAAGAAGACGGGGTCCTAGGTCTTGGATTCGGCACAGCGCACCAGCCGGCGTCGAGTGGCCCTGGCCCGGCTGAAGCCGCAACGGCCAACTGTCACCACGCTGCCGGGCTGCCGCGGGACTGCGCTCAGTTAGCCAATGTTTCACCAGACTTCGTCTTGAACTTGAGATGTGTTTATCACCACATTGGCACTTGATATAGTTATAAAAGCTCAACCTACTTTCCAGCGAGACGTGGGGCTCATTTCAATCGACCAACAGGCCCGAGGGCGCTGCCGCTCTGCACGCGAATTCGACCAACTTGTTGCATTGCTTAGATACGAGAGACAGGTGAGTGAAGTGAAAACCCACAGCTGCACGACAACGGCTGTGCCAAGCCTCGTTAGATGGATCGAAGACTCCAGAACGGACTTCAGGTTAACGGAAAAGTGTAAAACAACAGCCTTGTTTTTGTGGAATATCTCCGACAGGCCTCCCTTCATGGGCAGCCAACGTCCAGCTTCCACCTAACTCTCGATTTTTCGATAGGACTATGACACACGATCACTTGCAAAGAAGACAGCTTTAGATGATCAAAAACAACGCTTAGTGGTCTAGAAGTCTACCTCCCAGCTATTTGGCCATGGGCTAGCCATATGGGCTCTCAAGAATATCATCAGATTGGGTTTCATACTCAAGTCCTGATATAGTCATAATCACAACATCCTCGGCCTACAATCGATGCCGGGCGATTATTCAGGACTTGCGGTGGAGGAGACCAGCAGCACCCTTAACGAGTTGTTAGTCAACTCATCTTGACGGAAGGTCACCTGTCAACATACCTGGTGCTGGGGGAAGATGAGGGTGTCAGCTACAACGACGTTCTCACGGCGCGTGGTTGTGAAGACGATGATTTCGGCAATGTCGTCGCCAGTAAGGGGCTCGCAGCCGCTGCAGCCAAGAAAATGTCAGCTCATGACACTTCTTTCACCCCACGACGGAACCGGATGGTACCACGTGAACATGTTCTCAAGGGGCTCACTTACGCATAAACAGCATCGGCCTTGGACTTGTCGCCGTAGAAGCGGACAACTGAGAACTCCTATTTTGCGTGTTAGAGGGAGATGAATGGGGTAACCGACTCGCTGAAGTAAGGGATGTCAACTTACAGTCTCAACTTGACCAGGGTCAATGCCAATAACGCGAATGCGCGTGTCAATAAGCTCCTTTCTCAGAGCATCTGTGAAACTGCGCACGGCGGCCTTGGTGGCACAGTAGATGGAGCCACCGGGGTACGGCTCACGACCTAGAAAGCGTTGGTTAGCTGCTGAGCCCCGCCATTTGCCGCGGACTCAGACTTACCGGCAATAGAGCCGATGTTGATAATGTCACCAGCACCGCCGTCGGGTCTTGACTTGAAAATGGGAAGAATAGCCTGGGTAACGTTGATGAGACCGGTAACGTTGGTCGCGAACATGATGTTGATGTCCTCTTCTGCAATACCTGGGGCCTTGGCGACTCCCTTGACGAGGCCTCTGCAAAGTCGGGTCAGCCTCTTCCCATCATCAAGCTTGCCAAACAGAGCTTCTGATTAGATTTGTATAAGCACTTACGCGTTGTTCACAAGAATGTTGATGTCCTTGAACTCCTCGGGCAGGTTGGGCACCAGCTGGCGGACCTCCTCGGGGTTGCTAACATCGAGCTTCACGGGGTGGATCTTCACGCCGTTGCCGACCTCCTTGTTGATCTCAGCGGCAATCTCCTTGAGGCTGTCAATGCGGCGAGCCGTGAGAATGAGCTTAAGGTTGTTCGGCGCCGTCCGGGCGTACTCGAACGCCGTGCTCTTTCCGATTCCACTGGAGGCACCGGTGATGAGGATTGTCTTGCCCTCAAGGCGCTTAGCAGCAGCGGTGGCAGACATGATGATTCTGGTGTTATTTTTGTTCAATAGGTTAAATGGAGACGACAGATGAGACTGTTTCCGATGAGATAATAGGAGTGAAGAGCAAAATGACCGAACTGTATGGTTCATAAGTAAGGACTAGAAGGGAAGAGAAGGGGGATCGGACGGCTCAGGGACGAGGCAGGAGGGCTCTTGATTATGTATTGATTCGACAATTCAGGGGCAAGCGACGGAGTGTAAGCTCAGTGGACGAAGTGACTCTCTACACGTTTCCGACAGCACAGAGACGGATAAGGCGAGGGGAAGGAAGAGTGGACGGCACGGCGCGCGGAATGGACCAGCCCCACAATGCGGGGTTTCGACCACCCGCTGCGATAACCGGCGGGGGCAGCGCGATTGCATCATTTCTTGCCCGAGAGGTGTGCTTGTTCTTTACAGTGGTAGAAGCCTATGGAGGAGATAAGAACCCTTCCTTCGGCGTTATCAGACGGAGTGGTGGAATCAGGGTTCCGGAGGCTCTTTCGGGGCTCTGTCGGGACTTTCAGAGAAGCTGTCCGGAGCAGCTGCGCCGATGGGTGTCGACTGCAAACGCCGATGTGGGCGGCCTTTTCTTCCCCCGCATTGCAACCCCGGATCAGCATCCGACTAAACGGACGTACGCGGAGAGGTATGTAGTGCGGCCCCATCTAATAATTTGCTGTTACCAACACCCTGAGTCCGGTTATTGCGTGGGTATTTGACGGATAGAAATCCGTGCGAGGATTGGTTTGGCAATAGGTTCAAGTTTATACTTCTTGTAGCTCGTCATCATCCAATTTCCTCGTAGCGTTGCCGCTCTCATACCCCATTCTACGTATCCTCGTACTAAGACCGTCAAGACCCCCATTACGCCAAAAACCATGACAAAAGACCGCCCATGAACACCGTATACCCACCGTCCCGAGTATATGTTTCCCTCCCAAAGTCAATATCGCTCCTGGTTCAACATCATCTAGTCCGAAGACACCAGCGTCGTTGCCGCCGATGCTCTTCGCCGTCTTTCCATCTCATTTCTGATGTGTAGTTGTCGCATCTCTTCGATCGACAGCCGATTTCGGCGGTAAGCCCCAAAGCTGACCAGGATCGCTATGCCTGACAAAATGACCCCCACCCTCATATCCTGTTGGAACGAGTCCGCATAGACTTGGCGGACGGCCGTGGCTTGCGATTCCGTGAGGTTCATCCCCGCTCCGTGGATAGACGACATCTGATCCGGCCTCAGCACTCCGGTCAGTTCTTGTCGCACTTTTGTGCCCAGAATCGCCGTCGACGCTGCGATACCCAAGCTGCCTCCCAGAATTCGCACCTGCGCAATAATGCCCTGGGCCGGAGCTACATTTCGTTAGCGACTATCGCGGGACATACTTTCTGGGGTTCACTCACCATGGTCCGGAATCTCAGACTCGGTCGTGCCAAGAATTGTGGATGATGTGGCCGACAATCCGAAGCCAAATCCAACGACCGTGATAAAACCCAGCGCCTTCGGCTCCAGCTCAGCTGACGAGGAGAGAGTCGTCAAAAGACCGCAACCCAATGTCATGAAACAGCTCGCGGTAAGCATGGTCTCGAACAAGTGGTTACTGTTCTTGCTGACCAATCCACCGATAGTGCTGCCAAGTGCGACAGATCCCAGCATTGGCAGTAGCAGTACACCCGCCATGAGCGAGCTCTTCTCGTTGACGATCTGCAAGTGTACAGGAAAGGCGTATACCACGAGAAGATAGGGGAAACCAAGGAACATCGTGTTCAACATGGCAGCCACGTAGACATGATTGCGCAAAAGTCGCATGGGGATGGCCGCCATGATGCGCCTCTCCCAGAAGCGGGCAACGAGTGTCTCCCAGCCCAGCAAAGCCAGGAAGCAGAGGGCGCCGATAGTAAACGGGGCGATGAATACGGCCTGGTGCCATTTATCCCCATCTGATCCGACGTTTTGGAACGAAAAGACCGTGAGAACAGAGCCCGCTACCAGGAGGAAAGATCCCACAAAATCCAATTCTTTCCAAGATCGACGCTGCAAGTTCGGCAGATGCTCAGCATGGGGCCAAGTCAGGTAGAAGACAATCATGGAGACGAAACCGATAGGACCGTTAATCCAGAAGATCCACCGCCAGGAAGCGTAATGGGTGAGGATACCGCCGAGTACTGGGCCGAGAACGCCGGCACTGGCGATGACCATGCCTACCAGGCTGGCAATGTGTTGTCGCAGATGCTTCGGACTGACCTCAGGAAAAATGATCATGGTGATGGAGTACAGGCCTAGTTCAAAGGGTCAGCCGCGGTATCAAGAAATTCATCTGTTCAACTCACCAGAGCCACCCAACCCCTGAAGTGCTCGGCAGGCGATCAACTGCTCCAAGTTTTGCGCAAATCCACAACCCAGTGAGAAGCCGAAGAAGATGACGAAGCTCGCCAAGAAGGCGTTCCGTCGGCCGATAACGTCAGATATCCGGGCGAATAACACTGCACAGCTGAGGTAGGTAAGTGTGTAAGACAGCGCAACCCAGTTGATGAGTTCTATAGAGTCGAACTCTTCGCCAATTGTGTACAGACTGGTAGCCACGATGGATGAGTCTAACATCGACAGGAAAAGTCCCAGGCAAAGCCTGCCCAAAACATTAGCATTAGCACGTCAGTGGTGATGGGAATGCAGCATACCCGATACTGAGTAGCCAGAACCGCCATGTTGGTAGGGTGGCGTCTCGAAAATGGTGCTTAGGCAAGGCCTTCGCCTCGGTCGTCTCGATGTCGTCCTTCAAGAACCCCATTGTTGCTCTCTTTTTGATGTTACAGTGTTTGACTACTAGTCTCCAGTCGATGAGAGAGTTGGGTTTGACTGGGGATGGTTATTCTGTTGAAGGACACGTCTGCATATGCTTGCTATACTGAGGTATAGAGCCCCGAGGTTCTACGTTGTTGACTGATGACTGGCTCGCGATAGGGCTAACCGTCCTTTATTTGGGTTGGTTGTATTAGGGACCTGACGTCCGAGTCTCCAACTCTCGTGATCGGGCTAACCGTGACGACGACTCGTGATAGACGATTACGGTGGTTGACGCCAGACCGGGACAACTCATGCTGAAGGATGCCGCAGTGGGAGGGTCGGAAGTGCGTCTGACAGGCGCTTGAGAGGCGCCCGGGGAAGGAAGTGCAATGCAGAAAAGAGAATGCGAGGCAATGGGCAGCCATGATTAAAAAGATGGACAGGCAGTGGCATTTCCGAATGCCAGAGCAAAAGTCGAGTCGGCGTTCGGAGCAACGAATGGGGAGCTAGACGACAGGCCAAAAAAGCATGTTCGGCGTTCGAAAACGCAATTCGCATTCGGTCCCCTAGCACCGAACGACGCCCCACGAAGGGAAAATCACCCAAACCAAACCACCGTCTCTGGGCAGTCCCCGCGCTGCCTGTATTCGCGGCTCACGGCCCCATTCGTTTGTCTCTCGCCCGATGCTGCCGGCCGTAAACAGACTCTCTAGGGGAAAGCGGCATGGAGCCGGCGCGCCACGCCCACTCCCACCCAGAGGTGGAGACTAAGACTGAGACAGGGCCCAAGGCCCATGCCAGCAAGGGCGAAATCGAACGAAGCCTGCCCAGTATTCTAGGCCGTCTCTACCTTCGGCGGGCCATCGTTTTGGGGGAGTGCCGAACGTGTTTTTGTTCTGAGGCGTGGAATGCTTTGAGAACCAGCACCGACCCCGAGCCATCAACGCCGTTGAGGAGTCAGAAAGCGAGGGGCGCTGGTATGATCCAGATTCAAGTCGAGCCAACACGGGGTCATCTGATTCGGTTCCATCTCGTCTTGTGTCATGATGAGGAAAAGCCCCTTTGCGTTCCGCTGACTTCAATACCGAGAGACGCGGCATTTGAGCCAGTGACGTCGCGATTGGCTGGCATCATGATCGACCAGCAACCAGGGATGCTGCGACGCCGACTTTCTACACGACCAACAAGTTCAGCCAACCAACACCGATGCAGCATAAGATCGAGCTGCCATGTGCGGCGACGCCTTAGGCGGTGGCTAAGGGCGGGAATGGATTGGAATAGGCGAGGGGCTGCGAGAGGGATGTTTGGATCATGTGTCTCTGTCGCCCTAGAGCGATACGGGATTGGCGGCATGTTGCCGTCGGTAGCTAGCTGCACTGACACATTCCCGCTTGGGGAAATGCTTAGTTCCCTAGCATCGGTTTCAAGGCGAGGTGCGTCTCGTTGACAATAGTAGTAACTTCTGTTTGCTTTGCGGTGTCTGCGGTCGCGACCAGCATTCCATAGTCGTGATAGTGCTCTTCCTCTCAGTCGCATCTCGATCCTCTAGAACCGCTCGCTCCCCAATCATGCTGGAGCATCTCGACCGTCTTGGGCCTGCAAGGAGCCCCATCTTGCACAGGGAAACCGGGGAATACAAGCGGGTGGACGCAGGGGGCGGGAAAGCCGACAAACAAGTCCGCAACTGACGCGGGCGCGCGAGGATAGGCTTGTGAAGGTGAAGGTGAATGCCATGGCTGGTTTTACCATGCCTTTTGCATTTTGCTTATTCGAGGGGACCAAGTTGGTTTTTCTGTCTAGGACACACAGCCATTCCTTCGTCCCATTGGGTCAGCCAAGGGAGAAAGCATGCCCAATAGCGCAGCGAACATATTGGCGCAGCGTCGTAAATGAGCAGAGGGAAGCAAGAAACAAGACATTAGAGATAGAACCACGAGTTCAAGCTTCGACTCAGACTGACTCAAAGGTTTTAGTAACGCTACTACCTATATTTAATATTATATCTTTAAATCCTATATAGTCTATAAGGTAAAAAGCAAGGGTAATAGATAAATTATTTAGAGCTTAAGACTATATAGAATAGGGAGTATCTAGACTAACTCTATTTAGAGTATTAGTATTTATAACCTAGTATATTATTAATAGTAAGAAAAAAGGCTAAATAGTTATTAACCTCTGCGCTCTAAATAAGGTTATAACACGTCTATTACGCACTTAACCTTCGCAAACGCAACCCGACTGCATACTCAAAAACATCGCGAGAAGCCTTATGTTACGACCCGTTATACAAGGATAACAGTTGTCCGACCCACTTGGGCGTCGGACGGCTAGGACAGGACATTTGTACTGCAGGATCACGGAAGCACTAGGGATGCCTATAGAAGGGAAGAACTATAGTATAAGTTATATGATAATAAGATAAGGAGTAATTAGTGGAATATAGCAGGAAGTGCTTAGTAATTAGTTAGCCTTACTAACTAATTGCGATTACTAATATATAGAGGTGATTACCTAATAGTAGGACTAGGAGCTATTCAGGACTTATATATAGTATGGACTTGGGTCTCCTTAAGGACAGACTTCTATAGCTCTTTAGTAATTAACTTTGTAATTACTCTAATAGGTACTCTTAGCTTTATCTTATACTATAACCTCTTGTGAGGACTATAACTAATTACCATACTCCTTGAACCCTAAGATTTATTTAGTAATATAGCTTAGTAAGACTATATTATTAACCTAGCGTTATTTCTCAGCTTCTATTAGTAGAACCCTACTATTAGATAGCTGATTATAATACTTTGATTGCTCCTATTTAGTAAGTTAACCTTTAATGCTACTAAATAGTATAGAACTGAAATTATGTCGACTCCTAACGCGTAGTAAGCTAATAATATGGGGAATATATAACCTATAGCCCCTAGACCCGCAAATAACTAATAGGCCCTAATAGCTCCTATAAACAACTAGGAAATAATGAGCCTTTAATAGATATACGATATAATCCTCCAGCTTTAGTAGGAAAACGCGCAACTCGCTACTCAGCCTACGCCTAGGGCTAAGTACCTAGAACCTACTCTATACTTAGGAGGGCTAGGAACCCTTTAAGGATTTCTTACTTATACCTAAGCCTACCTTTATTACTACGCCGCCTTATTTCTAGATGAGACTATAAAAGTTTACTAAGCTACCTCTTTCCTTAGGAGAGATACCCTCACCCAGTTTAAACTATTAATAAGAGACTAGCTAGGTAGACTATATAATAAATAAAATAAAGAAACTCAGAAAGTATTTAGGAAGTATAGTAAGTTTAAGAAGAAACTTTAGGAAGCCTTTAGAAGCCTAGATAAAGAATGAATTACTAAATATAAACTTACTAATCTTATATAAAAGGGATTAGCTAGTAAGTATACTGCTAAGTTCTAATAGATTTTATCTAAACTGGATTGGGGAGAAGAAGCCCTGATAGCTAAGTTCTACTAAGGCCTAAAGGAAGAAGTTAAGGATGAGCTTATATAACTTAACTGCCCTAAAGAACTCTACTAGTATATAAATACTATAGTTAAAATTAATAACCACCTCTATAAATAACGCCTTAAATATAAAGGATAGTTCGCTTGGAATAATAAAGTAGGATAAAATAATAATAGAAGAAAGGGTAACTAGTACTAACCTAGTAATAACTACCGCGCTGAACGAACTTCTAACTATAGGTATAACCCTAGGGCACCTTAGTATACTACTGCCTATAGATACTATAGTAGACCTATAGACCTTAGCGCAGCCTATATAGATAATAAGTAAAATAACAACTAGAAAAAAGATAAATAATATTATAACTATAATAAAATGGGATATCTTGCCTATAAGTACTGATCCTCTAAAAAGGAACGCTTTTAACTAGTGCCTAAGAAATAATAAATAAGTCTCGCTATTAAGATTATACCTCATAAATAACTTTATTAGACTACCTACTATAATAATAAGTGTGGAACCTACTTAGACTATAAGGAACACGCGGGATAGTACCTGAAAAACCCTTATAGATTGGGATATAATACTACTGGTGTTCCCTTAGTAGCTATATGTACTCTAGTAGTAGGATACTAAACCTATTTAAAGGCTGAAAGAAAAGCTAATAAGCAGCTTAATGAAATGCTGCATATACCCTCAGGCGTGGATATTAAAATTAATAATAAAGTCCGCATTACTGGGCTATAATAAGGACTTTAAGTATATAAGCTATAAGTAAGAATATAACTAAAAGAAGTTATATAGTAATAATAGATTAGAGTACTATAAGCCTATATTAAGAGATAATGAGATGCTAGGAATAACCCTAAGTGAATCTGGTAGATTAATAATAAAACTAAGGACTAAGTAGTAAAGGAACCTATATAGAACTATGAGATATAGCCTTTTTAAGAACAATAAGATAAGCTCTATTACGCTAAAAGAGCTAAATAGAATAGACCTTCTGCTATAATAACTAATAAATAATAACTAGACCTAGAAATAGAAAGATAGATTAAATAAACCTTATTTAAAATTAATAATACCTTATCT
>JAXCEF010000501.1:0-37083 GCA_037178605.1 Colletotrichum euphorbiae | reverse complement strand
GTATTACTTAGAAAAACACCCCTCCCTCAAATATACCCCCCCTTCTCTATCCAACTTTCCTCCCTCATATTATAATATAAAGCCCTAAGTACTAGGCAATTTCCTAAAGATTAAAATCTAAGGGCAGTTTAAGCATAAACGAATAGCGAGAGTAGGCAAAACTAGCCCCAGAATAATACTCTTAAGCTTACTTAAAGTAAAGACTATTTTAAAGAGCTAAAAAGTTAAACTTAGCTACAATAGTAACAGTAGTATTAGCTAGAATTTGAGACTATAGAATTACTACAACGCTATTAAATTTACTACTGTTTCTTCTCTTCTTATTATAAATAACCCTATACCTATACCTCATATAAATACTTAGATTATTAAATAAATAACTCTCTTATATCCTATAGAAGAAATAGTTAGTATAAGAAGTACTAGGCATAAAAACATACTTAAAGTATAATTTGTAGATATAAATACTAGTTATAGGATTCCTAGTAGTATAAGCTCGCTCTTTATAATAAATATAAAGCATACTATTATAACCTCCCTAAGACAAAATAAATAAGCTATAAGCAGCTACTACCTATTAAAAAACCTTTGCCTACTAGGAACTAGAGATAAAGGCAGCAGACGTATAAATAAAAACTTAATAATAAAAGCTTCTAGTACCCTTAGTAGCTTTAAATATTCACTCAAAATCCTACTTACTAAGATAAGCCTTCTAGAAAGCTAATCTTATAATATTAGTAGATTTATTAGAGAAGACTTATAATATAAAAGCTACCTTAAAGTACTTATTACTAAGAAGGTTAAGCTAAAGCTAAGTGAGGCTTATAATTACCTAAAAAGTTAAAACCTATTAGTTAATAAATAAGAGAAAAGAAAAGAGAGAGTTTACCTAGAGCTAATTATTAGTATACTAGATAAAAAGGGGCATATTATTTCGCTTTATCTGAGGTATAGGGATATTAGAGCTAAGAACCCAGAGCGTAGTATTTACTAGGAGATAATAAGAGCGAGACTAATTAGTATTTCTAATACTAGAAATAAGGAAGTTATAGTTAGATATAATAGAAGAGGTGATTTGTAGACCTAAGCAGAGTGTTATAAATATGTTTAGTTAAAGTTAAAGAAGATAAGAAGTAGTAAGTATAGGAGGAGATAAGATATTTAAGAAGAAGAAGAGGTTATTTATTTAGTTTTATAACTATTTATTACTATAGTAGTAGTTACTAAGCACTACCTTTTTCTTTATTCTTGCCGCTTAGAGACTATACTAATTTACTATTAAGGTTTTTCATCTTATATTTACTTTACTTCTATTAGATAGAGGCAAGGGAGGAGGAGTTAATTATTCTTTTTATTTAAACCTCATTAACTTACTTATATCAGGTATTTAGCCTATTTATAAATATAAAACTATACCTTTAATCCCTCTAGCTCTCTCTATCCTTTTTTTTTCTATTATATTCACTATACTATATCATAGCATATTATAAGCCCCCCCCTCACTAAAACTACTTAACTTTTAACTATAGTCTTCTAAACCCCTTCCTTTGATCAATTTAATTATATCTTAGTATATTAGGTCTGCAAATTAGTTATTCCTATCGCTCCTATAGTCTAAACATAGTATTTTATAATAGGGAAGGTTATCGTTTATAATAACGAGACACTGGATACTAGTATTTAGCAGCTTTGGACCTCGAACTTTCTTTTGTTTGATATTAGATAGTTAACCTATCCTACGCCTACTATACCTAATAGAAGCTAATTTTAGACTTAAGCAGATATAATTAGAGATATCCTAGGCGTTAGGCTAGGCAGAACTATAAGATATTAGCTACTAATAATTTATTATAGCGTACCCCTACCTCCCAGAGAGTTAATTATTAGCTAGATATATCATTTTAACCTCATAATAAGATACATACTTATTAAGCACTAGTCTAGTACTTTAAAGGCACTATATGAGTAGGTGCTTCCTTCTAAAATATAGTATATTGTAGCTAGAATATTTAATGCTATTAGTGCTTTAGAGGATAAAGCTCTAATATAGCCTAATGATATTACTATAGTTATTTGCTATACTATTAGATAAGTTAAATATAGTTAGCTATTTTAATATTATATAATTAGAGGCATAGAGAAAGATTTCAATAATAGAGACTTTTAAGATAGCGTGGAAGCAGAATTGAAGTTAGACATAGTAGATATCCTTTTTATCTACCTAGCTACTACTACTAGGAGGGTAGTAATCTTTTTAGGTCTGCTAATTAACTTATGAGATAGAAGGAGCTAGTTTTATAATAATTAGTAATTAAGGGGAGGAGTAGAGAATAGGTTGCAGTTAATAATCTTCATTGCAATAAGCCTTTTACAAGGCTAAGGAGCTAATATTTCTAAAGTCTTTATACAATAACTACGCGTTATACCTACTATTGGGATGAGACAGGTTGGCTTGGCTGTTCAGTCAGCAGGCCCACTATCAATGGGGTCTAAAACGGACGACTGCGATGCGGGGAGGGGATCATCATCATCATCATCCATAGTCTTTTTCGGCCTTGATTTTCAAGGGGGCTCATACCTTAAGAATCCCACATACGATTTCCACGATATCTCTTTCATTGAAAGCCCAATCCTTCCCATTCTTTCTGATTAGATCTGCGAATCGCTACGCGCATCTTTTGAGCCTATTTTTGTTATTCCTATCCGTTCGTGGGTAGTGTTGTGTTGTTTGCTATCTTTGCAGTCCCCACCGGCCTCCTGCTCTTCCCACTATATATATAGACCCTCCACTATAGATATCAGGTTTATATCTTATTAACTATATTAGGACGTTTTTATAGACTAGGATTTCAGTACTAATAAAAGGACTATAAATAGCGAGAAGAATTAATTAGGTTAACTAATTATTAGCTACTTTTACTAGTAAAAAGCTAACCCCTAGATACTAGATATTAATTAAAGCAGATAAGCTTAACTAAGATATAGCTTATAAACTTCAAGATAGCATCCTCAAAGAAAAGGGCCTAGAAACGTAATTAAAGTAAAAAAAGAAGTATAATTATTACTTTAAAAATTAAAATCCCCCTACAACTAACGATATAGATATTGACTCTCCTGGCCCTAGCGTAGGAGGTTCGCAGACCTAATAACTAAATAACGCTATAGAAACTAAAGGAATAAGGCTATTAATAGAGTTTAATACTATTTAGAATACTAAAATAAGAGATATAATGAAGCAGTTTTTAAGGATAAATAAGTAATAGTAACTAATTAACTTAATATAATATATTAGTATGCCTAGGTCTATAAAACTATCAATATTATTTTACCTTACGCCCTTTCCTCATAATTAAGTTCACTATAACTACTATAATAATATAGCTAACTTTAAGTATACTAGACCTAAACCTAACTCTATACTAAATAAAAATAACTTTATTCCTATAGTACTCTAGTATATTAGAAGTAATAAAGAGTCTACGAATTATCTAGTGGCATAATATAGAAAAAAGTTATAAATTACTATATTAGATTATACTAACTATCTACCTAATATCTATAATATATAAGGGACCTTAATCTTAGAATAAAATATAGATAGTTATAATCTTATAGAGTTACTATATATAGTAATTAGAGGCTTCCCTTATAAGTATTATATCTCTCCTCACGGTATACCCTGGGTACTAGGTGAAACCCCTAATAAGACTTTAGTGGAAGCTATGGACCCAGACCTGAAAAATGAGATCTATAATGCGACTATAGTTATTTTATTTCTGAATTATAGTAATACGTATTGGGTATTAATTATAGTGGACTAAGTATAGGGCTATAGCTACTACTAGGACTTAGTATAGGACTTGTAAAGTAACTAGAGGTTTGTGGATACTATAAATAACTTTAAAGAGTAGTATAAGGTATTAGGAGCCCCTAATTAGTTACTATAAATCTTATTAACTAGCTAGTATATCATTAACTCTATATAATAATGAGATAGCTTTATATATAGACTTTAATATATTAAGTGGGCTTAGGTGTTTATCTGAGAAGGCTTCCTATTGCCTTAGTATAACTAAATAGTCTAGAGGGATCCCACTACTTTCCTTGAGTCTAATATTCTATTAGTTAATTAGTATATCTCTACTATTACTTTAGAGTTTTGTAATATACCTATTAAAAGTAGGTTAGCACTAAGAGATATTAATATCTCCTAGAAAGAATTTAAAAAATCAATATTCTTCCCCTAGCTTTATGTTATATCTACCCCTATAAATAGTTAGCCTCCTATTAGTAGTAATAATAATATTATCTTTTCTCTAACTTAGGACCCCCCTTCTAGTCATTATAGTCTGCTCCTATCTGCACCTGCGCCGGGACCTATATCTATATTACCATAGTTACTAATTTCGCTATTATCTAAAATATCTAATAGAGAGCTTAATTATCTTAAATACTAAATTAAAGATTAATATTTATAAAGCCCCAACCCTATCCTAAGACCTATAAGGCCTTCTAGGACCTCATTAGTAGACCTACTAAGCCATCCTAATTAACCTAAAGCCTTAAATAAGTATAATTATAATTATGAGGACTATATATAATAATAAATAGATTAATAGGATTAGATTAAATAGAATATGTCTAAGGGGGTATATTACTATAACTTCTTACACCCGCCTCAATAGGGAGGATAGTTTTAGTTATATTATGGCTTAGAATAGGATAAGGCATATAAGGAGGAGCTAGAGAAGGAGAGGTAGTTGTTGAGGTAGAAACTGAGGCAGAAGGCGAAAGCTAATAATAGCCTCATTTTATAGTAAGACCGCCTACTATAAAGGAGATAGTAAAATAAGTCTACTAATAGGGCTCTATATAGTAGTATTTCTTTTATTTCCTTTATTTTTAATTAGTTATTAAGACTCCCTATAGGGGTCTTTTAGTGAGTATTGAGGGGATGATTAGGATGGGATAGAATAGCTTGGCTGTTCAGTTAGCAGGCCTACTATTAATAGGGTCTAAAAGCGGAAGACTGTAAGGCGGGGAGGGGAGGAGGAAGGGCACAGTTTTTTATTATTACTATTATCTATAGCTTTTTTAGCCTCAAGAGGCTTATGCCTTAATAATCCAATATATGACTTTTATAATATCTCTTTTATTTCAAGCCTAATTATTCTTATTCTTTCAAAATTAGATCTGCGAATCGCTACGCGCATCTTTTAGGCCTACTTTTATTATTCCTATCCTTTTTTGGGTAGTGTTGTGTTGTTTGCTATCTTTGTAGTCCCCACTAGGCTCCTGCTCTTCCCAGTATAGTATTTCATTAAGCTGCTTATTAACTTTTCTTGTAGCCTTTAAATAGGTTCAGTATCCTACTGCTAGAGTATATATAGCTACTAGGGGGATACTAGTAGTATTATATCCCGATTTATAAGAGTTTTTTAGGTATTATCCTATGTGTTTCTTGTGGTCTAAGTGGGTCCCATACTTATTATTATAGCAGGTAGTTTAATGAAGTTATTTATAAGGGGTAGTCTTAATTATAAGAGTATAGCTGTAGGCCTTAACTAGGAAAGGTTAGAATGCTAGAACGTAGGTACCCGTTGCTATATTAGACTATTGCTTAAGGTCTAAACTCTCATATGTGGCAGGATCTTCCCAATTTTGTGTTCGCTAGCCGCTAATTCGCCGGCATTTCGCCGACGGTGTGGCTGTGTGAGGTGCAACCAAACATTGTTCCTTACAACCATCCCCCTCTCCAGAGCCTTAGTCCCCAAGGCGTCAATGAAAAGAAAGTGGGGTATTACGGCTCCCGGCGCTGCAGCTCATCTCGCCAACCGCAGGGCGATATGATAGCAGCGGATGGCAGCGATCAGCCTTGTCAGTTGCTGTTTGTTCTTTCTGCTGTTTTTTGCCGGACTTAGATAACTCTGGCGAATGATGTATTTTTAGCTGTCATACCGCAGCTGTTTTTTGAAATCCTTTGTTGTAATTTGTGATTGCTTGCTGCTTGTTGTGCGACCGTTTGCTAGTATGTATCTAGTAATTATTAACCTTTATTACCCTATAACCCTAAGTATAAAAGGGTCTCTTCTTTTGAGGTCTCTAAGCTAGTGAAATTCCCTCCTATTTATGAATTTTTTAACTAGCTTCTTTTTCTCTTTTTAGCGCTTTTTCTATAACTTTTGACTATATTATAGAGTCTAATTATTTTTCCTCTCTCTCTTCGCTTACTTCCCCCTTTTTGCTCCCCAAGCTCCTTATTACGACCCGTTATGCAAGGATAATAGTTGTCCGACCCACTTGAGCGTCGAACGGCTTGGATAGGACATTTATACTGCAGGATCACGGGAGTACTAGGGACGCCCACAGAAGGAAAGAACTATAGTATAAGTTATATAATAATAAGATAAGAAGTAATTAGTAGAGTATAGTAGGAAACGCTTAGTAAATAGTTAGCCTTACTAACTAATCGCAATTACTAATATATAGAGGTAATTACCTAATAGTAGGATTAGAGACTATTTAGGACTTATATATAGTATAGACTTAGGTCTCCCTAAGGATAGACTTCTATAGCTCTTTAGTAATTAACTTTATAATTACCCTAATAGGTACTCTTAGCTTTATTTTATATTATAACCCCTTATAAGAACTATAACTAATTATTATACTACTTAAACCCTAAGATTTATTTAGTAATATAGCTTAGTAAGACTATACTATTAACTTAGTATTATCCCTTAGCTTCTATTAATAGAACCCTACTATTAGATAGCTAACTATAATATTTTAATTACTCCTATTTAGTAATTAACTTTTAATACTACTAAATAGTATAGAACTAAAATTATATTAACTCCTAATATATAGTAAGCTAATAATATAGAGAACATATAACCCGCAGCCCCCAGACCTATAAATAACTAATAGGCCCCAATAGCTCCTATAAATAACTAGGAAACAATAAGCCTTTAATAGATATATAATATAATCCTCCAGCTTCAGTAGGAAAACATATAACTCGCTACTTAGCTTACGCCTAGCGCTAAGTACCTAGAACCTGCTCTATACTTAGGAGAGCTAGGAACCCTTTAAGGATTTCTCACCCACACCCAAGCCTACCTTTATTACTACGCCGCCTTATTTCTAGATGAGACCATAAAACTTCACTAAGCTGCCTCTTTCCTCAGGGGAGATACCCTCACCTAATTTAAACTATTAATAAGAGACTAGCTAGGCAGACTATATAATAAATAAGATAAAGAAACTCAGAAAGTATTTGGGAAGTATAGCGAGTTTGAGAAGAAACTTTAGGGAGCCTTTAGAAGCCTAAATAAAGAACGAATTACTAAACGCAAACTCACTAATCTCACGTAAAAGGGATTAGCTAATAAGTATACTGCTAAGTTCTAATGGATTTTATTTAAACTAGATTGGGGAGAAGAAGCCCCAATAGCTAAGTTCTACTAAAGCCTAAAGGAAGAAGTTAAGAATAAGCTCGCATAACTTAACTACCCTAAAGAACTCTATTAGTATATAGATACTATAGTTAAAATTAATAACTACCTCTATAAATAACGCCTTAAATATAAAGGATAGTCTGCTTAGGATAATAAAGTAGGATAATAGTAATAATAAAAGAAAGGGCAACTAGTACTAACTTAGTAATAAATACCGCGCTAAACGAACTTCTAACTATAGGTATAACCCTAGGGCACCTTAATATACTACTACCTATAGATACTATAGTAGACCTATGAACCTTAGCGCAGCCTATAAAGATGATAAGTGAAATAATAACTAGAAAAAGAAATACTATAACTATAATAAGATAGGATATCTTGCTTATAAGTGCTAATCCCCTAAGAAGGAATGCTTTTAACTAGTACCTAAGAAATAATAAGTAAGTCTCACTATTAAGACTATATTTTATAGATACCTTTATTAGACTACCTGCTATAACGATAAGTGTGGAACCCACTTGGACTATAAGGAATACGCGGAATAGTACCTAAAAAGCCCTTATAGATTGGGATATAATACTACTAGTATCCTCCTAGTAGCTATATATACTCTAGTAGTAGGATATTAAACCTACTTAAAGGCTAAAAGAAAAGCTAATAAGCAGCTGAATAAAATGCTGTATATACTCTTAGGCGTAGATATCAAATTTAATAATAAAGTCCGCCTTACTAAGGTATAACAAGGACTTTAAGTATATAAGCTATAAGTAAGAATATAACCTAAAGAAGTTATATAGCAATAATAGATTAGGGCACTATAAGCCTATATGAAGAGATAATAAGATACGAGGAATAACCCTAAGCAAATCTAGTAAATTAATAATGAAACTAAGGACTAAGTAGTAAAGGAACCTATATAGAACTATGAGATATAGCCTTCTTGAGAATAATAAGATGGGCTCTATCGCACTAAAAGAGCTAAATGGAATGGACCTTCTGCTATAATAACTAATAAATAATAACTAGACCTAGAAATAGAAAGATAGATTAAATAAACCTTATTTAAAATTAATAATACCTATTTAAAGAAACTAGATTAGAACTAATTAACTACTTAAGGTACCTCTATAAGAAGGACATTAAGCCCCATTAAGATACCTAGGAGATTGCCTTTTATAGTATATCGAGATATAAAAATAGAAGCCTCTTATTTATAATATAGGTTAAAGGAGATTATACCTATCTTAACCCCATATATAACTAATACTATTAAGTGTTCTAGGCTTAGTGCCTCACGGACTACTATAATAAACATAGAGCCAGTAAGTATAAGTATAACTTCTATTCCTAAAGATATAATAATGGACCTATCACGCAATACTATCTAGAAAACCAACTTCCTCTATAGGACTTAGTCTAGATAATTAATAATAATATAGTATTATTCAGACTATATTACTACTACCCCATAAGATATCTTAATAACTCTTATATAGAGTAGAACTAATATATAAATAATAAATACTAGATCTACTTAGAAGAAAAAGCTAAGGCGTAGCGAAGACAACTTGAGAGCTAATAGTTAGAAACCTAGACTTACCTACTAATAAGTAATAATAATAGGCAAAAATAATAAGGTTCCTATATAGCGTAATAGCACTAAAGACTTAATTATATAAGTATATATAAGTCTAGATATAACTTAATAGAAGATAAACTACTATAATAATTAATAGTAGAGCCTAAGGAAATTTTATCTCACTTAGAATAATGAACTAATAATAGATAACCTAAAATAAAAAAGTAGCTAAAGACTACTATAACCTTAATACTATTAAAGCGGAATAAGTCTAGTATAGTAGAGGATATATTAATATAGAGACTACGCAACTCCCTTTGCAGATCTATAGCTAAAATAAGCAACTAAACTTTAATATTATAGAGATAGGAAATAAATATAATATTATCCTTAGACGACTATAATTATATAATAGTAACCCATAGATAGATTAGAGAATAAGCTAAATCTATTAGGACTAGGATTTAGTTACTAAGTAGCAGCTAAAGAAGAGCGCCTTGAATAAACCTCATAAAATAACTAAAGCAAAAGGATTCCTTACCTACCTATAAATTAAGGATATAAACGCTAGGACGTTGTTAGTAATAGATATTAATAAGGAAGATTAATTACTATCTATCCGAGTAGAATACTAGTAGTATAATAAGCTATTTGCTAAAGAACTTAATACCGGATTACTAGAGCATAGCAGCTATAATTACGAAATTAAGCTAAAGCCTAGAAAAGAACTAATATTTGAAAAGATCTATAGACTTAATTAAGAAGAAATAGAAGCACTTAATACTTACCTAGAAGAGAATCTTACAAAAGGATTTATTTAACCCTCAATATCTCCAGCAGGGTATCTAGTACTCTTTATACCTAAGAAGAACAGAAGGAAATAACTATATATTAACTTTTAGAAACTTAATAATATTACTATTAAGAGCTATTACTTATTACTACTTATCTCTAAGCTATACGACCTTCTATATAGTGCGAACTAGTTTATAGCCCTTAACCTTTAGGGAGCTTATAACCTTATCCGCATTAAGGAAGGCAAAGAATAGAAAACAGCTTTTAGAATATAATATAGACACTTTGAGATGCTTATAATGCCCTTCGGACTTATAAATGCCCCCATAATATTCTAAACTATATAATAAAACACTCTGATAATACCTCAATAAGTTTGTTATAATATACCTCAATAATATTCTCATCTTCTCTAAAACATTAGAAGAACATAAGAAGCATATATATAGAGTACTTTTAAGATTATAAAAAGTGAAACTTCTAGTTAAGCTAGCTAAAAGCAAATTCTACTAATAAGAAGTTAAATTCCTCAGATTTACTATCACCCCAGGAATTATTTAGATATCTAAAGATAAGATTAAGGTAGTCTATAACTAGCTTATACCTACTTATGTTAAGGATATATAATTATTTCCTCGGATTTATTAACTTCTACTAAAGATTTATTAGAAATTATACTAAGACGAGCTAATAACTCTAGGACTTAACCCGGAAAGATAATATATTCTAATAGACTAGAGAATACTAAAATGACTTTGAGAAAATTAAGTAATATGTGGAAGAAGATATTATTCTATTTATCCCTAACCCTAATGAACTATTTAAATTAGAAACTAATACCTCAGATTTCGCTATAGGCGCATAGCCTAGATAATGAGATAATGAGAATTAACTACAACTAGTTGCCTTTATATTAAAGAAGTTTAGTAGACCTAAACTTAACTACTAAATATATAATAAGGAGCTTATAGCAATTATCAAAGTATTTAAAGAATAGAGACTATAACTATTAGGAATAAAAAACCTAGTTAAGGTATATATAGATCATAAGAACCTCTCTTATTTTATAACCTCAAAAGCACTAAATAAATAATAAATTAGATAGTTAGAATTCTTATCTAAATTTAACTTTAAGATTAACTATAAGAAAGGAAAAAGGAATAGTAGAGCTAACGCTCTTAGCTGCCAACTAGACCACAACGTCCTAGTACTAAAAGAAACTCAAGTTATCTTAAAACAAGATAAGAATAGAAACATTATGCTAATAATAAGACTCTTAATAATAGCTAGGAAGGTTAGTACTAGTTTAACTAAATAAATAACCCCTAAAGCTATTAGGGAGATATACTTAGCACTAGTATATAGATATTAAGGTATTGCTAAGATATAGAAACGCATCTATTAATACTATAATAAAACTACTATAAAATAGGAAGTAGTAAATGCTATTAAAGACTGCGAAATTTATACTAAAGGTAAGCCTAGTTAATACTAACCCTATAGAAAAATTTAATTACTACTAGTACCTAAAGTAGTATAGTAATTTGTATCTCTAGACTTTATTATTAAACTACTAAAGTTAAAAGAACTAATAACTAATACTAAATATGATAGTATTTTAGTTATTATAGACTAACTTATAAAATACGCCTACTTCCTCCTATATATAGAATTAAGCACTTTAGAAGACCTTAGTTATATGTTTCTAAAAACTATTATCAGCTAATACGGCATACTGATAGAAATTATGTCAGATAGAGACAAACTATTCACTACGAAGTTTTAGAGATCCCTAATCTTATAGCTTAGATCTAATTATAAACTCTCAACAGCTTTTTATCTACAAACTAATAGACAGACCAAACAAATCAACTAAATCCTTGAGATCTCCTTATATTATTATATTAATTATAAATAAAAAAATTAGATATTGCTACTACTAATAGCCTATTTCGCCTATAATAGTACAGTAGGAGAAAGTATAAAAGAATCACTATTTTATCTTAACTATAGATTTGACCCCACTGCATATAGAGAACTATAATAAGGCCTAGCAGCACTTAAAGCTATAGCAGATATTAAGAAAGTTCGAGAGATTCAGCAGGAACTTCCTAAAAACCTCGAATTTATATGCAAATATATATATAAATATGCTAATAAGAAAGGAGTTAAGGGACTAACTCTGAAGGAGGGAGATAGCATCTACCTCACTTAACGAAATATCAAAACCAAATAACTAAGTAATAAATTAGACTATAAAAACTTAGACTATTTCAAATTAATAAACAGCTATTAGATATTAGCTATAAGCTCTTACTACTAGATACTATAAAGTACTATCTAATCTTTTATATTTTATTTTTCAAACTGATTCTATAAGGATTATGAATAAATAACCTTATTATCGTGGAATTAAATAAACTAGAATATGAAATTAAATGAATTATTAACTATATTAAAGATAAGAATGAAACCTAGTACCTTATGAAATAGAAGGGATATAGATATGAGGATAATATATAGGAACTAACTATAAACCTCAAGTATATATAAGAATAACTCTATATATATTAGGAATAGTAAATACTAAATAAACTATAAATAGAACCTGCACCTAAGGGGATATATAAAAATAAAGCCTAACTTATTTAAGCCTAACTAGTAGTTAGACTAATATAATAAGACTAACCATAAGATGCTAATCTATCCATATAACTAGGGATACTAATAAACTAGGATGCCCTACCTAATAAGAAATTTGGGGTACTAGGATTCTAATCCCCTAAAACTATATCTAAATCTATTATACTAAAACTACTCATAGTTTAAGCCTCTAATATAGGAGAAACCACTAGTTCCTCCCCAGTAACTTCATAACCTTTATAAAACACTATCCTTTTCTACTTTCTCAAACGATCTAGCTGCGCTATAGACTCATCTAACTCAGCCTGCGCAGTATATAAGGCAGCAGCCGTTTTATATAACACCTCCTCCTCTATTACTTTAGTATCCTCTAAATAAGTAGCCTCATCTAGTAATTAGTCAACTAAAACATACGTTAGTAAAATAAGAAATATAGATATAGTAATAAATATATATGAGCATAAACCGCATCTACCGCTACATCACATAATCACCTCAAACGAGTATACTTGCTACAAACTTCACCTCTAGGAAGAAGCTTACAACGCTTTCCTATTAAATAATAATATAAATAAGGTATATTAATAATAATACTAAACTTAGTAATATGAAGCGTGCGGTTATAATAATAAAGAGTAGAGGCAGAATTTAAATTCGATTTTTAAACGCAACCTAATATAGTATCAGTATTATAAGTAAATATCAGGACACACAATTAACAGATCCCCAACCTAGGACCAACAACCTACTTATATTAGGTCTTAAGGACAAGACCTTTAGAGAGGGAACCTAATATTACAACCCATGATATAAGAATAATAGTTATCCGACCTACTTAAACGTCGAACAGCTAGGATAGGACATTTATACTACAGGATCACGGAAGCACTAGAGACGCCCACAGAAGGGAAGAACTATAGTATAAGTTACGTAATAATAAGATAAGAAGTAATTAGTAGAGTGTAGCAAGAAGCGCTTAGTAACCAGTTAGCCTTACTAACTAATCGCAATCACTAATATATAGAGGTAATTACCTAACAGCAGGATCAGGGACTATTTAGGACTTATATATAGTATAGACTTAGGTCTCCCCAAGGACAGACTTCTATAGCTCTTTAGCAATCAACTTCGTAATTACCCTAATAGGTACTCTCAGCTTCATCTTATACTACAACCCCTTATAAGGACTATAACTAATCACTATACTCCTTAAACCCCAAGATTTATTTAGCAACACAGCCCAGCAAGACCATACTATCAACCTAGCATCATCCCTTAGCTTCTGTTAGCAGAACCCTACTGTCGGATAGCTAACCGTAACACTTCTACTAACTGATCGCCGCAATGTCTCATATCGCTCGTATAGGCGCGATTCTCGCGAAGTACCTATATAAGCCTGAGAATCTCTTGGGTGACCTCACAAGTAATGCTAATAGCGGCTGCCCCTGCCTTAGATACCTAACTAAGATATATCTTAATATTATTAACTTTCGCTATATATGCGGCGAGCACGCATAGAAGTGCATCTGCTGCGACTATAATAAAAAGAAGTGTTGCACTATAAGTTGCTAATTAGTTGCTATCTATTTATTATCTCCTAACGCTTAATAGGCCCTAGGAGCTTTAGGGCGTAGCCTAGATAACCTAGGGCATATTCCACTAGTTCTTGATCTAGGAGAGTGAGAGCGTATTAACCCCTCTCTATTGTTTTTATATTCTCCAGGCGCTCGCTAACTATTTAGCGGCATAGAAGAAGATTAGCAAGCTTATTTATAATCCTACTACTAGTAGCGGTTCCCAGAATATAGAGCAGCTATAGCTCCAGGAGCTTGCCTCTATTTGTAAGCATCTTGCTCTCAACGTCCTAGTTTATATATACTACTATTCGCCCTCCTTATACTAATTATTCCCTACTAATAAGCTACTTAGGTCGGCACCTTTTATAATAGTGCTAACGTTCTCTAGTAACTAAATGCTGCTTAGCCGCCCTATATTTATAATAATACCCCTGCTATATATCTTGCTAATAAAATTAATTAACTAGTTGCTAACCTATTAATAGTTCTAGTCCTAATGCTTGCTTGCAAGCGTAACGTTAACTCTTTCCCTGTTTTTAGTAATAAGCTTTAGGGTCGCCTTACTATATTTTTATTAAATAATATCCCCTCCTGCTATATTGCTATTACTAGTGCCCGTTCTATCTCCTATGCCTCCTACCTTTATACTCCTACTAAGAAATATAGGCAGCTAGGTAGTAATAAGTTAGTAGGTGAGAATAGGAGTAGTAAGAAGGCTAAGAGCCCTATTACTATTCCTAATATCTCCTCTAGTAATAAGTTAGATGGTACTTAGCTTGCTAGTAGTAGTAGTGGAGCAGCTAATACCAGTAGTAGTAGCGCAAGTAGTACTAGTAGTAGCTAGGGAGGCGATAATAATAGTTCGCTAAGTAGTAGTTGCAGTAGTTATAATTCCTATAGTCCTCGTGGTTTCTATAGTCCTTATGCTCCTTATGCTCCTTATAGTAGTTATGCCCCTTATGCTTTATATAGTAGTTATGCTCCTTATAGCAGTTGTAGTAATAATTAATTAATTATATAGGCAGTTAGTTCTTTTTTCGTTTTGTTATAAAATAATACCTTTTTAGCTTCTTGCCGCCATATTAGTAATACTTCTCTGCTAATTAAATTATTATTATATTAAGCTTCATCTCTATTATTATATTCTTTTGCCTAAGTATTAGCAATATATTGCTATACTTAGCTAATTATTCCACTTCCCATAGGCTTTTATTACTTATTTATTAAACTTTTAAATAGCCTCCTGCGTATTTACTAAGTTCTCTATAGGCTCCTATATATTATACTCTATAGGCTACCTTACATATTTCACGAGGTACTGCGCCTTATTGCTAGACCCTTACTATATAATGATCTCTTCTACCTCCTACTCCTCTAGCTAATCCTCAAGCTCTAGATATATTAGTAAGCCTTTGCTATTACTTTAGTAATTATTCTAAGGTTCTAGTAGAGTAATAGAGAAAACGTTATATATTCTATAGTACTATTTGGGTAGGTAGACTCTATATGCTTATTTGCTAACTAGCTCTATAATAGTAACCTGAATGAACTTAGGTGCTAGTTTCTTATTCTTAAACCTAAGGTTCTTTATTAATAGTCTAATAACCTATTCCTAATAGTAAGTCTTTTCTTAATGCTGCGCGTTATAGTACTTAGCTTATGCCTCTATAGCTTACTGCTAGTGCTCCTAGGCCCTTTACTAAATGGTTGCAAGGTATTTAATATGCTTGTTTACGCCTTATACTATAACCTTGTTTGCTAGTAGTATATATTCTATATAATGTAGGTAGTACCTATATAGGGCCTCTATTAGTACATAGTTAATAGTGCTATAGTAACTATTATTATATATAAACTTAGCCTCTAGTAGTTATACTACTTATTCTAATAGTAAGTCGCTAGTATATACCTATAGGTATTTCTCTAGTATCTAATGCGTCTGCTTAGTCTGCCTATTAGTTTGAGGGTAATATACTATAGAAAGGCGACGCTTTATTGCCCTAATATATATGAACTCTTCCTAGAAATAGCTAGTTAGGAGTTTATTCTAGTTACTAATAATGCTGTCTAGAGTACTAAAATAATATTTAACTTACTTATAGAAGATCTGTACTAACTTAGCGGCTATTATCTGCTTTATTATTAGAATAAATATAGCGAACTTAGGTATTTAATAAATAATAATAAGAATTGTATTATACTCCCTACCTATATACTAATAGCTTAGTAGTAACCTAGTAATAAAGTCTAGGCTAATCTCCTAAAATAGATATATTGGGAAGATTAATAGCTCTAACTTCCTATAAGGCTTATGCCTTGGGACCCTAATCCCTTAGTATATCTAGTAGCTTATAATATAGTTATAAATATTTGTAGCTGAATTTAGCTAATAGAACTTCCTTAAGATTAGGTTAGTAGTCTTTTAGGTACCTATATAGCCTGCCCTACTATTATTATAGTGTTAGTAAAGGATCTTAAGTCTAAGTGATTCCTTATATAGTATTTCTAACCTTCTCTTATAAAATAAGGTTCTGTAGTTATTAATTATATAACTTCTATAATTGCTAGCTAGCTGCTAAACTCTCTCTGCTTGTATTTAGTAATATAAGTCACTAGCCTGCAGTCTATAAATAAAGATCTTCTATCTACTTAGAGGGTTATTAGCTTTATACTATTTCGCCTATTATAAGCTTCCTTATAATATTGCGTGGGATATACTATTACGCTATAGTAACTCTAGCTCTAGATAAGTCCTCTTGGTTGGTAACTCCTCACTAAGCGTTCTTTGTAGTAGCTCTCGCGCTTTGGCGTTAGGTTATGATAGCTATAATAGTTATAGTATGATTAGTATGCTATAGAACGTAGCGCTAACTAGAGACTAAGGCGTCTCTACCCTAGGAGCTATCCCTCTAGATGGGGCTGTATATAGTAGCCCTTATAGCGTTGATAAATGCCTTAGAGGTTGTAGTATAGCTTTCTAGTCCTGAAATACTTTCCTAAAGGTCTGCTGGGAGGTTTGCAATAAGTCCTAGCTTCTTTGCTAATATTTGGAGGATATTATTATATTTTACCTCCCCCTCTATATAATCTAGCCTCCTAGATAGACTATCTACTAAGTTAGTTACCCCAGACCTATGCTCTAGGTTGAAGTTAAATACTGAGAGCTTATATATCTATCTAGCGAGCCTTCCCTAAAGGTCCCGCGCTAAGGCGCTAATAACGCCCTTAAGTGCCTAGTAATCTATTAGGACTATAAACTTCTTTGATATATCCTATAGAAGTGAGCCTAATAATTCAGGCTTTCTATAATAATAAGGACTTCCTATTATCCCACGCTCTATCTCTACTTAGTATTACTAAGTTTCTGCGAGTAGTAGGCGACTAGTTGCTACTAGCTATTAATATACTATAATAGAATGCTAGAAATAGCCTTAGTAGAGGCATCTATCTTAACTCTTATCTCTTAGATAGGATCCTAATATTAGAGAATAGTTATAGAGTAGAAGGCGGCTTATAGCTACTTAAATGCCTTCTATACCTCTTCTAGCTAGATAAATTTACTAGTCTTCTTGTTATTCTCGCTACTCTTTAGTAGGGAGGTTATTAGGGCTATTATGCCCGAATAGCCCGCAATAAACTTATAGTAGAAGTTATAAAATCCCAGGAAGACCTAGATCTCTCTATATATCTTTAGTAGTTTCTACTTAGTAATAGCTTAGATATAAGACTCTTCTATAAATATACTCTCTAGTATAATAATATACCCTAGGAACTCTACTTGCTACTAATAGAAATTATATTTACTTAGCTTAGTATAGAGTCCCTATTAGCAAATCCTGCAGAGCACCTAATAAAGGTCTTCTATATACTATTCCCTTAATAATAAATAGATTATAATATTATCTATATATATAATATAGTAGGTGTCTAGAAGCTTGGCGAGCGCTTAGTAAATATACGCCTAGAAGGTAGCTAGGGTATTTATAAGTCTAAACGGTATAACTATATACTTAAAGTAGCTATATTATATCCTAAAGGCTATCTTCTACTAATTAGATAGCTTAATATAAATATAGTAATAGCTATCCCTAATATTAATTTTTAAAATCTACTTCGCTTCCTAAAGCCTATCTAATAGCTTACTAATAAGCAGTAAGAGATATTAGTTCTTAACTATGATCCTATTGAGGCCCCTATAGTGTATATAAAGGCGTAGGGTTCTATCCTTCTTTAGTATAAATAGTATTAGGGCTCCCGCTTTACTTATTAAAGCCTAGATTCTCTCTGCCGCCTAGTTATTAGTAAGGTATTAGTAAAGCTCTTTAAGTTGCCTCTTATTTAGCAGGTAGAGCGAGCTATATGGGGGTTTCTTTTCCTTAACTAGATTAATAGAGTATTCCGCGCCCTCTAGGAATAGAAACTCTTTTGCTGCCTACTTATTAAACGTTATATATTCGCTTTCTAATTTGAGTAGTAGTACTCTATCTGCATCTAGGGAGTCCTCCTCGCCTAGGGACTCCATAGCTAGCTTATAGGGGGATATATTCCATAAGATATATAATATATAGGCCCTCAAGCCGTTTTCAATAACCTCCTATATAAATACTAATAGCTCTATAATACTAATCTACTTATATTCCTATATATTTATGTAGGTATTAATTATAATACCTTCTCAGCCTATAGACCATTATAATAGGTTTCTACCTCCCTCTAGTTAGTAAGCCTTAGTAAATAGTTACCTAATCTTCCTCAGCCTCCCCCTTCAGTCTATTACGAAGAAAATTAGCTAATATATCTTTAGAGCTATTACTATAGATAATCTATTAAACCCTTCTAAAGTAGGGGCTATAGCCTCAATAGGTTTTAGCTAGAGGTATTATACTAGTTAACTACTAATAATATTAACCTAGGAATAAGAGTCTATATCTATAATAACTTCCTATTTAATAAGCTTTTAGAGGATTAGCGCCTATCCCTTTATAATATCTCCTTTTAAGAGAACTTCTAGTTTAGAATCTAGCGTGGGGGTTACTAGAGTAAGCCCCCAGCCTACTTAGTTTCTAATACGTTAAGTTCCTCAACCTTTGCTATAATTTAGATTGTATTAATCCTCACTTTATTAGTAGGCAGTTAGTATCCTACTAGTGTTATACTTACTTTACGCCTTGCTTTTGCCTTAGGATAATCTCTCTACTTATATCCCCTCTTATTATAGCTGAAATATACTATAGAATTGTTTACTAGGCCCCTAGGCGCGCTAGAACTATAGCTAAGCCCCTGAGGTATATTACTAAAAGGTTAGCGAGGCATTGGGCTATGCGATCCTAGTAATATTCCACGCCTCTAGCCCTATAAAACTATCTGTCCCGTCCTCGCTGCGGGTGCGGGCTTTATAGCAGGCTCCTTATTTGCTTGTCTCTTTCTGCTCTCGCTCTGCGAAGACTTAGCGCTACGTTAGCGATATATATCCTATAGGCGCTCCGCTTTAGCAGCTACATCCCTTAGTCTTAATGCCTCAACCTTCTGACGTTCTAGCTCCCTATATAGGAATAGTAGTAGTTAAAAGTATAATATATAGGCTTCAGCCTTACTATCTTTAATACCTACTATGCTCAAGTTATAGTATATTACTAACTATTTGGTAAAGAACTCTATTAGGGACTATATCTCTTTCTAATACATAGTATTGAGTTTCTCGTAGTATCTCCGCTCCTAAAGCTTAGGGTTAATATACTTGCGGTAAGTAAATGCTAAGTAATTAGCTTAGGTTAGGTCTCTTCTAACCCGCCCCTATAGTTTTATTACTTAGTCTATAGTAATAGGCTTATCTTTATAAGGGCCTATTAAACCTGCTGCTCTAGCGTGCTATTGGGGCGTAGTTGGTTTCCCTCCTTAATAGCCTAAATCTAGTTACTAACTTAGTAAATAGTAGTATCTTTGCCTAAAGTATAATAGTTATATAAAGGCGGCTTCTTATACTTCTTCTAGGAGTGCTTCTTTATTAGATGCTTAGCGAGCTCTTGTAGTAACGTCGCGGTCTATTCCTCATATTGCTGCTGCTATAGATATATCTATTTTAGGTAGCTCTCCTGCTGCTTCTATAATAGTGCTATTGCCTAGCTAAGAATCCTGGGAATAATGCCCTTAGGTATGGACTCTAGTGGGGTGCCCTATTAACTAATGCTTGTTATCTATTTGCTAAGTAGTAGTTAGTTTGCTTAATTTAGTATTAGCTAAAACCTAGTATAACTCCTATCCCCTATTTCCCTAATAATAGTATTATTGGGGTTATTTATTCTATTAGCGCGATTATTGCGCTAACTCTCCTATATCTCGGGACTTAGCGAACGATTGGAGTTGTGTTGGCCTAGTCCCATTAGTTGAAATTGGTGTATGCGGTTTATAGTTCGTTAGGGCTAAACTTAGCTGCTAATTAGTTAGTAAGCTATTGCTAATTCATTCCTAATATCCTAATTAGCGCTAGTTACTTAAATTGAGGTAGAAGTAATAGAATTAAAAGAGTATAGCTGTAAGCCTTAACTAGGAAAGGTTAGAATACTAGAATATAGGTACTTATTGCTATATTAGACTATTACTTAAGGTCTAAACTCTTATATATAGTAGGATTTTCCTATTTATATGTTCGCTAGCTGCTAATTCGCTAGCATTTCGCTGACAGTGCGGCTATATGAGGTTGCACCTAAACATTGTTCCTTATAACTAATTGTAACGCTCAGGTGGTGTGCTATAGTAATGCAATAACTAATTACGCTATATGCATAAAAGATCCGCTATTCCGCGCACTTCGTGCCGGAATGCACCACATATATGCTTATATGGGCCGGTCGCCGATACTAGTCTCTTATATTAATAATAAGACTAACTTATTATTTCTTAGGTACTAGTTAAAAGTATTCCTTCTTAGGGAATTAGTACTTATAGGCGAGATATCTTATCTTATTATAGTTATAGTATTATTTATCTTTCTTCTAGTTATTATTTTGCTTATTATCTTTATAGGCTGCGCTAAGGTCTATAGGTCTACTATAGTATCTATAGGTAGTAGTATATTAAGGCGCCCTGGGGTTATACCTATAGTTAGAAGTTTATTCTATATAGTAGTTATTACTAAGTTAATACTAGTTATTTTTCTTTCTATAGTTATTCTATTCTACTTTATTATTCTAAGCGGACTATCCTTTGCGTTTGAGGTATTATTTATAGAGCTAGTTATTGATTTTAACTATAGTATTTATATACTAGTAGAGAGTTTTAGGGCGGTTAAGTTATACAAGCTTATCCTTAACTTCTTTCTTTAGGCCTTAATAGAATTTAGCTATTAGGGCTTCTTCTCTCTAATCTAGCTTAAATAAAATTTATTAGAACTTAGTAGCGTATTTACTAGCTAATCCTTTTTACGTGAGATTAGTAAGTTTGCATTTAGCGATTTATTCTTTATCTAGGCTTCTAAAGGCTTCCTGAAGTTTTTTCTCAAACTTATTATACTTCCCAAATACTTTTTAAGTTTCTTTATCTTACTTATTATATACTCTGCCTAGCTAGTCTCTTATTAATAGTTTATACTAAGGAAGAGAATCTCCCCTGAGAAAAGAGGCGGTTTAGTGAACTTTTATAGTCTTATCTAGAAATAAGGCGGTATAGTAATAAAGGTAGGCTTAGGTGCAAGTGAGGAATCCTTAAAGGGTTCCTGGCTCTCCTGAGTATGGAGCTAGTTCTAGGTATTTAGCCCTAGGTATAGGCTGAGTAGCGAGTTGCGCGTTTTCCTGCTGAAGCTAGAGGATTATATTATATATCTATTAAAGGCTTATTATTTCCTAGTTATTTATAGGAGCTATTAGGGCCTATTAGTTATTTATAGATTTTAGGGCTATAGATTATATATTCCCCTTATTATTAGCTTGCTATATATTAGGAATTAATATAATTTTAGTTCTATACTATTTAGTAGTATTAAAGGTTAACTTATTAAATAGGAGTAATTAAAGTATTATAGTTAGCTATCTAATAGTAGGGTTCTACTAATAGAAGCTAAGGGATAATACTAAGTTAATAGTATAGTCTTACTATACTATACTGCCAATTAAATCTTGGGGTTTAAGGAGTATAGTAATTAGTTATAGTCCTCATAAGGGGTTATAGTATAAGATAAAGCTAAGAGTACTTATTAGGGTAATCATAAAGTTAATTACTAAAGAGCTATAGAAGTCTGTCCTTGAGGAGACCTAAGTCTATACTATATATAAGTCCTAAATAGCCCCTAGTCTTACTATTAGGTAATTACCTCTATATATTAGTAATTATAATTAGTTACTAAAGCTAACTAATTACTAAGCGCTTCCTACTACACTCTACTAATTACTTCTTATCCTATCATTACGTGACTTATACTATAGTTCTTTTCTTCTGTGGGCATCCCTGGTGTTCCTATGATCTTGCAGTATAAATGTCCTGTCCCAGCCGTCTGACGCCTAAGTGGGTCGGACACCTGTTATCCTTGCATAACGGGTCGTAACACTCTTGTCCTATTACTATTCCTAATCCTAGCAGAGTCCGTTCTTTATTCATATAGAGCCTATACACACCAAGAACAGCCTCTATATCCTAAGCGTACAGATCTGATCTCTTATCTTATCGTCACGTAACTTATACCATTGTTCGTCCGTTCCAAGTGAGTCCCTGCTGTTCCCATGATCCTAAAGTAAAATGCCTTGTCTTAGCTGCATGACGCCCGAGTGGGTCGGTCACCGGTTATCCTTGCACACGGGTCGTAACAGCGGTCTCGTTAGCAGTTTTGATTTCCGCTTGCAGGCTCTCAATAGCCTGGTGGAGGTGTCCGAGCTCAGGCAGGTTCTGCATTTTAGCAAACAGGGAGAGGGTCGCCATGAGCGTGGACCCCACGGCTTGCAGGTTGAGGGGTTGTCCATTTGCGTTGTCGGTAAACTTGACTGCTGTCCGATGAGTCTGCTAAGTTCGAACGCGTGCTCTCGATAGTGGGTTGGCCATAGTTGCTCCCGGGGCCATGGGTCTGTTGATAGTCAACGGCGATCTGTTCCATACCAACTCGGGTAAGCGGAGTAGCATTTCGGCGTGAGCGCAATCACGTGCTGATACCATCACGTGTTGGTACAATCACGTGCTGGCCCACTACATTTGCTGAGGGGTCGATAAGAAATGCGCCCTTCCGTCACCTTCTGAAGAAATGGCTTTTTCATGCTTCCTACCATCCCGAGTCTCATTCCCACACCGAGGACTCATACATTCAAGGAGCGGACGGCACGAGAGAGCGACGGGTAGTGAGGCTACAGATCTGTTGACTCTTGATGCAACTTGAAATGGCGACAAAAACGCTCACCGTGCTGGGCGCCAGTGCGGCGGGAAAGAAAACTTTGGCCGGAAGGCTGATCTACACAGTACCAGACCGTCCAAGCTTTTTGCAGTGGATCTTTTCTGACTATCGTTAGTGCGGTCTTGACAACCTGCAGTTAGAAACGCTTCAGTCTCATGGAGTCGATACGTACGCCGGCCTGATTGCCTTCTTTGAGGAAAAAGGCATGGAACCGTCATTCTACGCACCATCCGCGCGATTTATTGTGCAGCGTAAGTTTTTGCGAAGGAATCAGGGATAGATACTAAAGCCATGCGCAGATACCGAACAACCGGATGTGGCCATCTGGCTAATTGACGCTTCTCAACAAACCTCATGGGATGCGTCATTGATGCAGCTGAAGTCTCTTCTGTCTGAAAATCGGTTGCAGCCTAAAGAGAAACTGTTGGTTTTAGCGAACAAGATGTTAGATATTACGGCGTTCAGTTTATTCCCAATGTTGGATTGACCACAAGCTGACCAAATCAGGGATCTTGTCGATTGGTCTTTCGCGATCTTGAATGACTTAGAGAAAAGGGTAGCCGACGCTGCTTTGCAAAGGTCAGGAGAAGCCGAATACCATCAACGACATACAATGCAAGGATATTGAGCTGACCTCCAAAATAGCTCATTGGTCCCGATTTCTGCGTTGAAAGGAGATAACATCCTTGAAATCTCTAAGCCTATGACTGCCTCGAAGCCTCAGCATGGAAATGCTAGCCCCATATCCCAGCAGACTTTAATGGAATTGCTAGGTTAGCCCCATATCCCAGCAGACTTTAATGGAATTGCTAGGTTAGCCCCATATCCCAGCAGACTTTAATGGAATTGCTAGGTTAGACACATGTCATCCAACCTTTCGAGGTGATCAACCACATACAGTGCAGCTCGCTGTGATGATCGCCACTGGGCTTCAAGAACACGAATTCAAGACCATAATCGACATTGCTGGGCGGGAAAATGTTGGTTTCAGTGCTTTCAAGCTATCGATGTCCATTATATCGAGGAAGGATCGTTCAGAGATCATGAGTTTGTTTTGTATGGCAGCTTTGTTTCTATATACCAGGTCTACTAGGCTCACGCGCGAGCGTTCACGCTTCCCCGCTAATGGTTGAATCGTGCTGAAGGACCGATTCCTGATGGATTTGCGGCGTAGGTTTGAGGACTAGATGTTACGACCCG
Organism: Colletotrichum euphorbiae; assembly: GCA_037178605.1. Taxonomy (NCBI): domain Eukaryota; kingdom Fungi; phylum Ascomycota; class Sordariomycetes; order Glomerellales; family Glomerellaceae; genus Colletotrichum; species Colletotrichum euphorbiae. The sequence goes on along the minus strand of JAXCEF010000501.1, from coordinate 12,456 downwards.
TATGACGGAATGACACTTGATCAACCCACTTAGGCTTAGGCGGTGTCACGGGCTAGAGCCCTGTTGAGATCTCCGGCCTTGCCGGAGCAGCTATTCCCGATCTCCGGACTGGCCGGACCCGCCATTCTGCCGCAGCACACCGGTTAGCCCCGGCACGTATCACCGCAGGCATGTGCCCGCTCCTGTTGGGTGTTTTTCTCCTCTTCAGCTAGCCATAGTCAATCGACGGCAACCCCACGATGAACAAGCCTAGAGGTCAGTCCCTTACGGGCGGCTACGATAGGACATTTACATGATCGATGATTGATTTTATCCTACTCGGTTCCAGGCGCTCTTTAGTCAGCAGATATGCCCGGAAAGCAAGGTTTGGCCAACTGCCGACGCAGCCACAACGAGTCGCAATACCCCACTTCGACCTGCTGTTGTGTGAAGGCCAGCTGTTCATCTATCTTATGTTGATTCTCTTTGTTGAAGAGTCTTTCCCGCTGCAATTTTCCCCCTCCACGATCATTTTCCTTGCCCCTGGACTCCGTCTTTCACGTCTTCCTGGTTCGGCTCTGCTTGTGGTAACCACTATGTCTGGTCCCTCGTACCCGCAGTCTCCCGCCCAGCGCTCAGCTTCCTTCGTTGCTTTTGCCCGCATCTTCTCAGACTCGCATATATCATATTTCAGTTGGGTTTGTGAAACCTTTCCACTACCTCCTGCTAGGTTCTATATAGCTTTGTTTTTCTATCCTTTAACCACCACCGCTATCCAACGTCTAGGGTCAAGCTCGACCCGCAAGGCACAATACTCCAACCGCTTTTAACTCGTCCGATTACTTAGTATGGGAGCTTTCCGGAGACATTATCGCGCGTTGAAGAGGCGACAATCCCTTTTCGCGGAGAAGGCGACAGGCCACTAATCTATCTATGATCTGTAGGATTTCGTCGCACCGATCGTAGCATAACTACCTGGTGTCTAGCGCTTTCTCTGTGCAGGAGGTGATACGGTTCTGTCGGGCTCATCGTCGTTACTGTCGCGAGATGTTGCAGAAATTGTTGGGGATGATAAGCGACCCATAGCCTATCGGTAGCTTTTGTGTTGATATGTATATGGGCGCAGTCGTTGCGCTTCGCGTGATAACCCGTGACGCGCCAGCAGTAGTGGCGAAAGTGTTTCCTGTTGACGCGTCGTGCTTTGTGGCTTGCAGCGCCACCCGCAAGACAACCAATCAAGATTGAGGCTTAAGCTTGACTTGATTGGCTGGCGATGGCTTCATAATTGAATGATTGATCGATCGACCTTGACAAGTTTACTTGCCTTACGGGGGGCGCTGGTGGCTTGCTATCAAATTTTTGGCGGTCAGAGCCCGCCAACAGCCACGAGCAGGCTCTTTGAATGCGGAATCAATGCCGAGGATGACATTGTGGCCGAAGTGACCTCTGCGGACGCAAGCGGGCGCGTTTCGATCAGTTCAGTGCTGTTTTCAAAAATTTCGTTCTTGCTATGGACGATGTTCATTTTTTGCTGCATCAGATGCTACCGAATTACATCCGGCAACATTGTCACAGGCATTGCTCGGTCTGAATCGCCCCGACATGGGGGTGCTATACCCGATATAGTAAAGCCTCATCCCGTCCGATGGGGATCAACCCCGCACGAGATCTATCATGAGCCATTTACTATCGTAAAATCTTTTCATCTTTTCTGACCTTTGTAGGGCCAATCCTAGAGTCCAGACTCGACTGAAAACCAGCATATCTTTCCCCCTGAGCGCCTGAATCTGCGAAAAATGCTGCGAAAACTCAAAACCAAATTGGGTAAACGGACCGCGCGAAATCGTACGCCGGAGTCAGATCCTAATGTTTCGCTGATGCCTAATTCCCGAAGCGAACGTTACGGCATGTTTCACGTCGCTGAGAGCCCATTTGATCCCAAAGACCCAAGCTATCCAGTCGACGTAATTGCCGTTCACGGGCTTAATGGCGACGCCTTCACAACTTGGACACATGCAAATGGAACGCTGTGGCTTCGCGATCTGTTACCGAAAGCCTTACCCGGATGTCGTGTTTACACCTACGGTTATCCTTCTCAGATCGTCTTCAACGCGTCTTATGCAAGCATACAAGAATACTCAAGAGGGCTATTGACGTCATTGAAACACACCTGTCATAAGCCCAACCTGGTATTTCAGCCAGTATCTTAGAAATTTCGCATCTTTGACTGACCTATTCGCAAGGGCCAACGCTCTATCATTTTTGTGTGCCATAGCCTTGGCGGCCTAGTTTGTAAACAGGTACTGTAGAATGCGTTAGGTTAAGTATTGCGCTAACCCGACTTAGGCTTTGGTTTTCGCCCATGAAGACGACGCAGACTACGATGAGGTGCTCCAATCCGTTTCAGGAATCGTCTTCCTTGGAACGCCTCATCGGGGCAGTAGCATTGCAAACTTGGGCAGTGTTGTCGGGAATATTATCAACACATTCCTGAGTTCAACATCGGCTGGTCTTAACAAACGAATGCTCAAGATCAATTTACTTGATTTCTTGAAGCAAGATGGAAAGGCGTTGCAAGATTTGTCCATGTCTGTCAGGAACCGGCTGGGACAACTTAAGATTGTCTCATGTTATGAGACCGAGCCAACGCCCCCGTTGTCTTTTTTGGTAAGTAAACACCAGAACGCACATAAAACCCAGTCCCATTTCTTTCCCATCTTCCTCATCGCATATCAACTAAAACCTCTTGGTTCCATGCATAAAATCCTGATTGCGCGATAGGTCGTTGACAAAATCTCCGCGACGATGGGAATACCGAATGAAAGCATCATACCAATTTACCAAAACCATCGGGACTTGTGTCGGTTTGCCGGAGAAACTTCAAGTTACAAAATGGTCTTTCAGGCTCTGCATGGAATTGCACTCGATTGTCAGCCCAAACCAGCCCGCCTTGTCACCAGTATTCATTCCTCAGACAAATGTAAGTATAGTCTTGTCAACCTTGACGACTGTCCATTTCTAAAGCCTCCAGCCTTCAGCGAATCTGAGAAGAACTGCATGACGCTCCTCAGGGTGTTTGACTTAGAGGAATACAGACTTCTGCTTCCCAAACCGACCGAGGGAACGTGTCAGTGGATTCTCAGACATCCGTTGTTTACGTCATGGAACGAAAAAACAGGAAACCATATTCTATGGTTGATGGGCCATCCTGGCTGTGGAAAGACAACCATGTCTTTTTTCGTCGCCGACCACTTCGAAAAAGCCTCTGGGCCACTAGCGCCTTCCGTCTATATTTATTTTTGCGACGATAAAGTCAATAGGCAAAGAGACGGGAAAAACATCCTTATCGGGTTGATATTCCAAATCCTTCGTCGTCAGCGTAAGATGACACAACACGTCAAGAAGGTTTTTGATCAGCAAGGTGCCAGTATGGTACAATCTTTCTCAGCTCTCTGGGGCGTTTTCGAGAACATGCTCAAAGACCCCAAGTCTGGATCCGCCCTTATCATTGTTGATGCTCTCGACGAATGCGAAGATACCACCTGTCGCCAACTTATCAATTCCATCCACACTTTAGTGCGTACCTCATCGTCTGAGGAAACTACTGCACGGGTCAAGTTCTTCTTGACCAGTAGACCGGCCTTGCTACAGACTCATGTTCTGGATTGGAACGACACCAGCGACATCCGAAGCTCTCTGTCTGTTGACGATGGCGAGTCAGGCTACAGAAGCGATTTGCAAGCATTTATTCGGAGCAAAGTGGAAGACCTATCACGCAGGCGGAACTGCCCTGCCGAAGTTAGAGAGTTTCTCCTCCAAGCTCTCTCTTCAAGGGTTGGCCATACATTTCTGTGGATTCACATGATTCTTGCAGCATTGGAGGAAAGCCTTCTTGTTTCAGTGAAAGACTTTCAAGAAATCGTCACGCGAATACCCCCTGATCTAGAATCCACCTATGCCAGATTTCTGGCAGCTATACCACGCAACTATCATGATACAGCTCAAGTACTGCTTCAGCTTTTGCTTGCGAGTTCGAGGCCGCTCACATTGGAAGAAATTAATACTGCATTTACCATCAGGTCATCTCATCAAACCTCAGCCGACGTCAACCGGGACTCCCAGAATGCAATTGCCCTGACCATACAAGGGATCTTAGGACCGCTTATACGGATATCTGACAATAGGGTGGCTTTGATACACCAAACAGCTAAAGAGTTTCTTCTACGACCTACTCATCTGCGCGATAGCCCCTTTCCGATGCCTGAGACAACACTGGAGAACTCAGCCTTGCGTATGGCATCAGCTTGTGTATCGTATCTACTGCTTGATGACTTCTCTACGGATTTGGCCGCACTGGTGTACCTAGAAGCTGGCCCTCCAGCTCCAGGAACACCCTCGGACGAGAGTGGGTCACCTGTGTCCAAAGAACTCATTTGGCTAGAGGAGCCCGCAGAAGACGTCAGTCCAGAAACTTTGGTCAGAGATCACGCCGCCATGGATGCAGAGATTTGCAGCTCCGTCGCTTCGAAGTATCCATTCTATCGTTATGCGTCCCTTCATTGGGCTTCACATCTCGCGGATTGTGAAACGATAGCGCCTAATGAGTTGATGAGAGCTGCTGAGCGACTACTCGATACTAACGACAACCATTGTGGCAACTGGTTGCGATTCTTTCTGGAAGACACAGCCACAACCGGCTTTGTTTTTCCTTCTAGTCTCAGTCCTTTGGCATTGGCATCCACTTTGAACTTACACGAGCTACTGAATAATTTGCTTGAGAAGACGAAAAATACCTCAAGACAGAATCTGGATCAAGCCTTATTTTTGGCTTGTCAGGCCGGTAATCTTCCGATCGTTTCGCGCTTGCTAGAGGAGGCTGCCAATCCAAACGTGAGCGTTCTGGACAGACAGACTGCGCTGACTGTGGCTGCTGAACGAGGTCAACTTGGTTGCATCAATGTTCTCCTGGCCCAGGCGCACACGAATGTCAATACGAGGGGCCGGGGCGGCAGAACAGCTCTATCATTTGCTTGCGGGAATGGATATCTTGACATAGTGGATCGCCTGCTGGAAAGACTTGATTGCAAGGTTGATGAAGCAGACAACGCTGGCAGTACGCCATTGTTCTGGGCAGTTGGTGGTGGCCATCTCTCCGTGATTTCAACGTTGGCAACGGAGTCATCGGCAGATATTAACCACCTTGATAGGGGAGGACGAACCGTCACGTCTTGGGCGGCAGGCGATGGAGTGGTTACGTCTTTGAAAGAGATACTCAAAATAGAAGGCGCGCAGGTCAATCTTACAGACGCACAAGGGAGATCACCCCTGTCTTGGGCAGCTGGCAATGGCCACGCTGATGCAGTCAGACTTCTTCTAAGAAGCAGGAAGGTCGATTCTGGAAGTGTTGATCGAAATGGACGGAATGCTTTCTCTTGGGCCAGCGCACGTGGCCACTTAGATGTGCTCCGCGTCCTTCTTAGGTATGATTGTCCAGGAATCGACGACAAAGACGTCGATGGATGGACACCTTTGGCTTGGGCGATTCAGAATGATTGCCCGGATTTTGTTGACACACTCCTGTCAACTGGATCAGTCGATGTCGAGCACCGTGACAACAGCGGGAAGTCAATTCTGTGTTGGGCGGTCTCATACGGCCATATATCGGTTGTAAAAGTCCTCCTCCGGTTTGGCGCAGACCCCAGCGCTGCGAGTTCTGAGGGAGTCACGGCTAGGCTGGTCGCTGAGGCTTCTGGTCGAATAGACATTTCAGCCGAGTTGTCGCGCGCGGAAAAGACGAAGGCATCGGCAGGTTCGTCGCAAGATTCTGATGTTCAGATCGATGAGCCATGACCGTGCCGAAAGAAGGATTAGTGTGGATCGGTGATGATATACACTTGCTATATGCTTTAAAAAGAGAATCTCATTCTTACAGCTTAAGTTGCTGGTGTGGACTAAGTAATGCAGAACAGGGGATAATCAAAACGATTTTGTTATTCTGAAAGCTTTGGGTTTGTGCTACGCTGGTCACCCTGCCCCACCCGTGACACTTGACCGCCGTTCGTTTGCCAACGCCGCCGTGTAGACCAGACGCTCCACCCATTCAAATGGCTACAACTCCAGGTGTGTTTATCTTGATTATTCATTCGACGTAAAAAGATACGATCGAACGGTCGGTAATCTTGATAACATCACGTACCTTAGTACAGCCCAATATTCGCTCCACCGTATTCATGCATTAGCAAAATGAGGCTGTGGCCAAAACTAAGGTCGCCCTTGAAAATAATGCCCGGAAGGACTCGGTAGACAGTCGTGATAGCTCAGGAATACGCTGCTCCCAGATCCACGTTACCTATTTGCAGTTCGGTTGCGTTAGCAGAATGCTTGATGATTTTTCTGTGCATAATTGTTCCCTGCCCCTGGCCACAAGATCAGCCATAAGCCAAGACCTCTGTTTTAGGCATTAATGTCTACTGGTATGCCTCGCTCAACACACCCTCCAGCAGTTGCTTATTACGGTCAGCTTTCCAACAGTAAGTATTGCGGTCAGCTATCTGACGGTGGGGTCTGCTAACAGAAGCTGGGGATTGACGCTGTAGATCAGATATCGTGCCGTGGTTCTGGGTCGTAGGTCGTATGCTGTAGTAGATCAAGTCTTAATAAGTTATTCGCAGTGTAGGTAAGCTGAAAGTATTCCAAAGAATATTTATGAAGTCAATTACTTAAGAGCTATAGAAGTCTGACCTCAATTGAGGCTCAAGTCATACTATATACAAGTCCTGAGTAGTTTCTCTGTCTCAGGACCGCTGTTCTTCAGTCGGTCCCCGGTCGCAGACCGCCATCCTTCAGGTCGGCCTGTCGCTAGAGTTACGGCCCAGCCAGTTGGGGTGCTGGCCGGCGTAGCTATGTAGTGCAGAACAGGGGATAGTGATACCAGAGGTATTATTACCGAAGCTTTTGCTTTGTGCCACAAGGTTTTGCCCTGACCCGCTCGTGACACGACTTTCCATAGCGTCATATTAATAGAAGTCGCAGGAAAGATGTAGCCTGCAGAAGTGAAGGCTGCACATATCGCAACCAGCCCCTACCGAACGGGCACTTAGTCTTCAGTACGTGGGCACCAAACAGTCGAAAATCCTTTGGACCATAGCAGCGTAGGGTTGATCACAGATAGCGAAGGTAAAAAGATCGAGATTCACTGGTGTTGAAGAGGGGGGCTAGGGCAAGAGGGGAAGTCCTACGACGTCACAACCCCACATATTTATTACGGTAGGCGGTGAGGTATTGTGCCCAGTCGTTGCCGAATGTACTATAGGCTTCTACAGGCTGCATCCATGACAAGGCATGTATCGTAAGGCGCCCGTTTATCAAAAGACCGCCAATCATTATCTGCACACAGACCCAGCTCCAAATTGCCTGCCTTTCGATCGTACCGTAATTGTCCCCGTGTCAAATAATTGTCACATCTATGGCGTTTCAAACACTATCCTACGTTGGAAACTATGTCGTTCACAACCATCGAAAGACCTGTCAACAGCATGGCCCCTGCCGACCAGGCTGCTAGAAGCACCCGGTGCGCTTAAGAAAACTGCAACGGTTGGGCGGTGGCCAACTCTCGCTTCTACCACGCTCGTGAGTTAAACATGCCTCATTGAAAAATACCTGGACTTATGAAAACAAAACAGACTAGGGAGGGGTAGTTACTACATCACAGCCTCAGGTCTCAAATGGGAACCCTTTGTTGAAAGGAAGTTCAAAGCTTTCGCCAAGTATACCAGCGTCATGCTATACCAACCGACACATCACAATATGTACGCTGGGGAGTGTACATTCTCAGCCAGGGTTGTATAGGTAGCGCCATCAAAATATATGCAAATAACTGTTATTGCGTTTGAGTCCCAAACGTACTGATAGCAATTCTATCTCCGAGCACTTACACTGGCTGCGTGATATCTATAAGCCAGGGATGCTTCTAATTTTAATGTTTCAATCCACCTATATCTTGGTTATCATCTATATCATATCAGCATGCTTTCAAGTAATATCTTCAGCTTTTCCATCTCTGCTGCTAGCCCGCCCTGACTCTCACTATCTTTCACCGCCACGGGTACTTCTTCCGGAGTGCTGTCTTCAAAGCTGAGTCCCGTCATCGCACTAAAGAAATCTTGTTTCTGAAGCAGATTGGCGACTGTGAAAGGAGAGCTGCTGATATCATAAAGGCCACCTCCAGCTGGTGTTGTCTCGATTTGAACCTGTATCTGCAGCCCGAAGGCAGGCGCTCCTATATTAAGCCTTCTTTAGTATTCTTAACCACTCTTCAAAGCTTCCCACGTTTCACTATCGCAAAATATCTCTCTACGCTAGCTTCTGCAGCCAACACAATAGAAAAAAGGCGTTTTATATTATTGAAATCGTTATATGAGATTAAGGAGGTATAAACTAGGTGGAATGCAGCGTTATATTAAGATCCTATAGGTATATTATTCTAATAAAACAAGAAATAGTTCCACATAAAAGTATAATAAGATAGACCTAATCTACCTACAACTAAGATTATTACTAAGTATCTTTAATACTAGAGTAATAAGCTAAACCTTTTTATATTATATCTTGATAGTTTAATCTAAGCTAAGACTTAGTTAATAAATATACCTAGGTTCAAGCCTAAAAGGTAGTATACTTATATATTCTAAATAGGAAGATATTCCCATATACAGCTTCTCAATTTATTTAGATAGAGAACCCAGCAGGACTATTTAAAGGATAATCATAGCCGAAATCCGCTTTAAATAGTAAGCTTTTACTAAAGTTATTCTCCTTAACTACTCAGCAGCCTCAAGGTATTAAGTAGTTTAATATGGGATATCTTATAATAATAAGGAAGACCTATAGCTGCTAAAATATTATTTACTACTATTATATACTATTAGCGCTAAGGATGTTTACTATGGATTGTGCTAGGGAATATAATTAATCCATACTTAGAGCAAATAGCAGGATAATATTGAAATAGTTATATAGCGGTCTATATAGTCTACTTTAGGTAATTTATAGAAAATGACTAGTATTTTCTAATGAGCTTTGAAGTATTAATACCTGGGCTACTGCTGTGGGTAGTTTCAGTCTAACGCAGCTCTTAATGAATTTATTGCATGCTAGGCATTTCCTAATAAGGAATTTCTAAGTAACGTCTTATACGCTATCATAGCATAGACATAACTTGCAGATGCTATGCCCATATTCAAGCACGCTTATAGAAGCGCATATAAGATAGATAGAGCAAAGGACCTCGGCATACCCTAGTTTAGGTAGGGTTAAATAATATAAGTAATTACTTCCCACAGACGTGTAGTTGTTGCGTTTTCTGCGGCTTACTCATAAATGTTACAGTCAGCTATCCGACAGTAGGGTTCTGCTAACAGAAGCTGAGGGATAACGCTAGGTTGACAGTATGGTCTTGCTATACTATGTGGCTAAATGAATCTTAGGGTTCCAGGAGTATAGTAATCAGTCGTAGTCCTCACAAGGGGGTCGCAATATAAGATGAAGCTAAGAGTACCTATTGGGGTAATCACAAAGTTAATTGCTAAAGAGCTATGGAAGTCTATTCTTAGGAGTCCCAAGTCCATACTTATATATAAGTCCTAAATAGTCCTTTTTACCCTCATCACTAATCACCAATCGGGTACTAGTGATTACTCAGTTATCTGCAGGTAAGCGCTCAGTAGTCGCAAGTAAGCGCTCAATAGTTCTTTCTACACGCTCAGTCTTATCTTATCGCCACATAACTTATACTATAGTTCTTCCATACCATAAGCATCCTAACGTTCCCGTGATCCTACAGTACAAATATCCTGCCCTAGCCATCTAATACCTAGGTGGTTTAGTTAGTTATTATCCTTATATAACGGGTTATAATATCAGGTCTCCCTTCCAAAGGTCTTATCCTCAAGACCTAATATAAGTAGGTTATTAGTCCTAGGTTAGGGACCCCTCAATCATGCGTCCTAATTTACTCATAATACTAACACTATATCAGGTTGCATTTCTAAAAATCCTACAATCTCCACACTTCATTATTATCATCATTCTTTAAATATCACAGAGAACAGTTTTAAAGTCATACCTTACTATCATTATCATTCTAAGGGCCTATATTACAAGATATTACTAGGGTCCTTAGTTTATAGCAAGTATATTACCATTAGCAGCACCTATCGCTCATATAATACTTCTAATAATACGATCTATTAATATTTATAGTATCTTTTATTTATTATTCCATTACTAATTCGTTTTCATAGTGGAACGCCTAATAGTTAAGTCTCAGCATCTAGATAATAAAGAGGAGAAAATAGAGGAATTATTTTAAAGGAGAATAGAAGCGCTGCAGAAGGCGCAGGCTGAAGTAAATAAGACGCTTGCAAAGCTGGATCGCATTCATAAGGCTAAGAGGATAGTTTTCAAGAAGGGTCATAAAGAGACTTCTATAGTAGCTACAGAGGACAAAGAGTTAGGGGGTTCTTCTATCAAGCTTCCTTTAGTCCATAAAGCGCAATTAATAGGGGGTTTTAGTGTAGTAGATTTAGATATAGTCCTAGGGGATTAGAATCCTAGCACCCCAAACTTTTTATCAGGTGAGGCGTCCTAGTTCGCTAGCATCCCTAGTCATATAAATAGGTTGGAATCTCGCAGTCGGTCTTATCATAGTAGTCTAATTATTAGTTAGGGTTAAATAAATCGGGTCTTATTTCCACATATTCCCTTAGGTGTGGATGCCGTTTGTGGTTCATTCGTTTTTTATTATTCCTAGTATATATAGAGTTGATCTTGCGCGTATTTGAGGTTTATAGTCAGTTCCTATATATTATCCTCATGCCCATAACCTTTCTATTTAATGAGGTATCAGGTTTTATTTTTATCTTTAATATAGTTAATAATTCATTTAATTTCATATTCCAGTTCATTTAATTCCACAATAATAAGGTTATTCATTTACAATCCTTATAGTACTAGTTTAAGAAGTAAAATATAAAAGATTAGATAGCACTTTATAGTATCCAGTAATAAGAGTTTATAGCTAATATCTAATAGTTTTTTATTAATTCAAAATAGTCCAAGTTTTTTATAGTCTAATTTATCGCTTAGTCGTTTAGTTTTGATGTTTCGTCGGGTGAGGTAGATACTATCTCCCTCCTTCAGAGTTAGTCCCTCAACTCTTTTCTTATCAGCATATTTGCGCATCTGTTCGCGCACGAATTCGAGGTCTTTAGGGAGTTCCTATTAAATTTCTCAAATTTTCATAATATCTACCATAGCTCTAAGTGCTACTAGGCCCTGTCGCAGTTCTCCATATACAGTGGGGTTAAATCTATAGTTAAGATAGAATAGTAATTCTTTTATACTTTCTCCTACTGCACTATTATAGGCGAATTAGGCCATTAGTAGTAGCAATACCTAATTATCTTATTTGTAATTGATATAATAGCGTAGGTAGATCTCAAGGATTTAGTTAATTTGTTTAGTTTGTCTGTTAGTTTGCGGGTGAAAAGCAGTTGAGAGTTTATAATTAGATCCAAGCTGCGAGATCAGGGATCTCTAGAACTTTAAAGTGAATAGTTTATCTCTATCTGATATGATTTCTATTGGCATGCCGTATTAGCTAACAATAGTTTTCAGAAATGCATAACCAAGGTCTTCTGCGGTGCTTGATTCCATATATAGGATGAAGTAGGCGTATTTCGTAAGTTGGTCTATAATAACCAAAATACTATTATACTTAGTATTAGTTATTAGTTCTTTTAACTTTAGTAATTTAATAATAAAGTCTAGAGATATAGATTGCTATGCTGCTTCTAGTACTAGTAGTGGTTAAATTTTCCTATAGGGTTAATATTAGCTGGGTTTACTCTTAGCGCAAATTTCATAGTTTTTAATAGTATTTGCTACTTCCTATTGTGTAGTAGTTTTATTGTAGTATTGCTGGATGCGTTTCTATATCTTAGTAACGCCTTAGTATCTATATGCTGGAGCTAAGTATATTTCCCTAATAGTTTTAGGGGTTATTTATTTAGTTAAGCTAGTATTAACCTTCCTAGCTATTATTAAGAGTCTTATTGCTAGTATAAGGTTTCTATTCTTATCTTATTTTAAGATAACTTAAGTTTCCTCTAGTATTAGGACGTTGTGGTCTAATTAGTAGCTGAGAGCGTTAGCTTTGCTGTTTTTATTTCCTTTCTTGTAGTTAATCTTAAAGTTGAATTTAGATAGGAATTCTAACTATCTGATTTGTTGTTTATTAAGTGCTTTTGAGGTTATGAAATAAGAAAGGTTCTTGTGGTCTGTGTATACCTTAACTAGGTGTTTTATTCCTAATAGCTGTGGTCTCTATTCTTTAAATGCTTTAATAATTACTATAAGTTCTTTATTATATATTTAGTAGTTAAGTTTAGGTCTACTAAACTTTTTTAATATAAAGGC
>JAXCEF010000500.1:0-37293 GCA_037178605.1 Colletotrichum euphorbiae | reverse complement strand
ATAATAAATAGTTAACCCTAATAATATATTAGAAGATATATAATAATAACTATTACTAGAAAAAGAGGTTATTATTATATATCTTCTAATATATTATTAGGGTTAACTATTTATTATATTGCTTTAATATCTTTATAAGCTCTTATAGAATCTAGCGTTATATATAGCTCTTCTTTACCTTTAGCTTTGCCCTCCTTGGATTCCCCTATAAACTCTAAGCCTGCTATTATAATAAGTCTCTTAGTGATAGCTTCTAGTTATTTAAATGAAGGGATGACTGAGGGGATATGAGGGCGCGTTGGTGCTAGGATAAAATGAATTGATCTATTTCGGCGATAATCTCTAGAAAGCGAGCAGTTAAATCTCTAGTATAAAAAGATAGTAGGATATTAATCTTAATATTCCCAGACTAAAGGACTCTAACTATCTAGTTCTACGCGTAGTCCAAGGTTTTTCGGGTCTTTAGGATAAAAGGGGCCCTAAGTATAAGATCCTTATTATAGGAGTTCTTAGGGAAAATAAAGAAGCTAATATCTTAGATTGCGCTATTACTAATATAGATATTATCCATAATTGCGCCTATAAATTAAGTCCTTTGTTCTTTGTTAGTAATCCCTCTTATGCTTATATTAGTCTTAACTATATTATCCTATAAGCCTAGTTGTGAAATATAGCTTTTGCTAATAAGGTTAATAGCTAAGCTACTATCTATAATGCCTCTAATTAGGAAATTCCTAGACCTATATAAGTTAATTATAATCTACTAATAAGTTATAATAAATTTGAGAACTGTGATCTATCTTAGTAGTGGGAGCAGTTTAGTATTCTACTCTTCTGTAATAGTATTTATTTTGAAGATAGGGTTAATAGTTTGGATATTAAAGTCTATATACTCAGTTTATAAATACTTACTTAAAGCCTTAATAGTAGTTATAGATGAGGTGAGCTCCTTTATAGAGGCTTTATCCTTGTTCTAATGATTTATTTCTTCCTATAATTCTTCTATACTAGATCTAGCCTTATTAAACTAGTTAATAAGCGATATATCTACTGGGATAAAGACCTTATAGGCCTTTATATTATATCTATTTTTATACTTATTAATTGTGACTTTGGTAGTATTATAGATAGTCTTATCCCAATGAGGCTAGGTTTTGTGTATGAAGGCTTTAGGAACTGTAACCTTCCTATTTAACCTTTTGCTATATAGTTCTATAGCAAGCGCGCGGCTATTTTGAGCATTGGTGTCTTTAATTAAGGGCTTATCTTCTATTTCCTTAGTCTCAGCAGGTACTTAGTCTTTAGCTAGCTCTTTAGTAGTATCTAGAAGAGCTATATTATTATCTTTATTATTAGATAGCTCTTTAACTCTGCTAGAAATATAGATAGGGGGGTCCTAAACTATTAGTAGGTCTACTAATTGCGAGGCTTATTAGATATAAGTATTATAGGGTTTATTATAATAGCTTAAAGGCCTTAACCTTTCTGCTACTATAATATCCCCCACTAGGTTAATAAACTAGTATTTTGGCTCAAAGCTAAAGGGAGTAGCGTTAATAAAATCGCATAATTATATAGCTATCTTTCCTTAATTTACAGGCCTAATAGGCTAACTAGACTACGCCCTATTATAATTAATAATATAAGCGACTTCTTCTAGTAAAGAAGGCTACCACTTTAATACTAGTCTACTTGCTGCCATAGCGCAACTTAGGTAAGATTCTTTATTAATTAGGATATACTTGAAGATTATCTATCTATTTATTAACTTCGCGTTTTAACCCTCATTAATAATACTAGTCTCAACTTTAGCTAGGGAGTTAAGGGTTCTAATATAGTAATAAGGTGCTATACAATAGTAAATCCCGTTTTAGCTTGCTATAAGAGCTTTAATACAGATACTAACGATATAATTAATAGCACTATAAAACCAATAGCATCCAGTAGCCCAGAAGAAATTATATCTCGGGGTGCTATTTAACTACTAGTAGCCACCTCAATACCCACTATAGTAGCTGCCTCTGCCTCTTCCCCCAAAATCTTGGCCTTCTTAATAACCACCTTAATAGCCTCCTTAAAAGCCTTAATTCTAACTATACTAGTTACATTACTACTAATATTAGGTCTATAAATTATCTTAAGATTATTAATTATATGCTTTAGTAGCCTCTATAGTATTTAGGTTCAAAGTAATATCCTCTTAACTAGTAACTCTCCTAATGAGGGCTAAAACGTCCGTTTCACAGTCAGCCCTATTAATATTAAGGGTTCCAAAGTTTCCCACTAGAGAGTCGACAATAGAGCTTACTATCTAGGCTACTAAAAGCTCCTTAGTCTTTATCTTCAATCTAGTTAAAATTATCTTCAAAAGGATAAGCAAGGTCGTTATAAGCTTAGGTTTAATAAGGCCTAATAACTACTAAAGTTCTTATTAAGCAGTGCACTATCTAATGAGGGCATTTTCAACCACTATCCACTACTTTGAAATAACTTTAGTAGGCTTATAGCCTAACTCTTAAGCCACAGCTTTTATAGCCCTCTCAGAAAAGCGACAGTAAGCAACCTAAATAAGCTTAGTATTAGCAAGATCTAGATATCCTCACTAGATAGTATACTAATAAAGCTAGCAAATAGTAGCAATTAAGGCTATAACTAGGGAAGGATTTTTTTTTATTATGAGGTCCCATAATAAGGTTTCTGAGGTCCTTATTTAGATCCTATTAAGTCTTTAGGTCTATAAATCTAAATTAGTAACTAAGTTTCTCCTTAGCTTTAGCCTAGGTCTTAGCTTTATTAATATATAATCGCACTATATCCCTATAGTTAGTAAAACTATATATATAGACTTCATTCTTTATATCCTTATTAACCTTATAATATAGCTTTAAAAGGCTCTTATACTCCATAAGGAAGTCTAAGACGTTAGTTCTAATAAACGTAGGCGCTCTAGTTAAATAGGGAGTTATTATAGCAATAATAGGACGCTTTATGAGGATATCTACTAGGATAGTAAAGTCCTAGTTAGTATAACCCCTCATTATTATACTAAAAGGGCTTGAGGAGGCTAGATTAGGCCCTAAGTTAAGATTCATAGGCCTATCCTTATTATCCTCAGAGACTAGTTTATTTAAAGCTTAAGATTATATCTTACTAAATAAAGGGCCTAGAAACTATTCTTTAGGCTGCTTCCCTTTACTAGAAGAGGACTTAGTATTTAGGTTACTAGAATGAGAGGTAGATATATTATTTATAGGTCTATAAATACTATATTAATTAAATTTAAGTATTATTAAGTAATTATTTATTAAATCTCCATGAGATATTACTAAGTAGATAGATTAATATAACTTCCTAATATTTTTAAAGGTAAAGGTGGGTAATAGTAGGTCTTCTAGATCATAAAATAAAAGGTATTAAAAAGGAAAGGAATATAAATAAATATAGAAAGGCTTTGTGGCCTTAGTCTTATTACCTTAGTAGTAATTCCACTCTAAGTCTCAATACTTAAATTAGGAAAGTCTTCCCTAGTAAGGCTCCTATCTTAAAATCTTATAGCTTACTATATTAAAATACTTTATATATTAGTATACTTACTCTTAGTACTCTAGGCTGTATTAAAATGGGTTTATTAGTATCGTTTTACTAATCTAGTTCATCTCGCTTTACTTATTAGCTTAGCAAAACTACTATTTCTCCTATATTAGTTTTATCTATAGCTTTTTAGCTATCTCAGCTATAACGGACTAATTAAAAAGACTAGTAGTAAATAAGAGTAATTAAGAAAGAGGGAGGGATATAAGAGAGGAAAAAGAAAAAAAAATAGTTGGTTCTAGCTGAAATACTAAAAGAAGGGAGGATTTCAGGGTCTTCATGATTCCCATCAGCTTTTCAAAAGAACGCTCAGCCATAGTAATCTCTCTATAGGTTAATAGGTCTACAAATCGCCCATTCTCCTCTATCTAGCTCTCATTTATATATTATATTATTATTTCTTTATTTCTTTATTTCTTTATGGCAGCTAGATATTGTAATCCTTTAGAAAGGAGTAGGTACGTGTTAGTATATATTATAATAGCGGGACGTCCAGATGTAATAAAGGCACCCCACTCTCTTAGAAACCTTTGAGAGTTGTAGTAAAGAGCAAAAAGATCCGCCCCTAAGCACTATTAGGAAGAGTAGAAGCCCAGTAGGGACTATAAAGATAGTAAATAATATAATACTACCTACAAACGGATAGTAATAATAAAAGTAGGCTCAAAAGATACGCGTAGCGATTCGCAGATCTAATCAGAAAGAATAGGAAGCATTAGGCCTCCAATAAAAGAGATATTGTGGAAATCATATATAGGATTATTAAGGTATAAGCCCCCTTGAGGCTAAAAAAAAGACTGTGGATAATAGTGCCCGCAGAACGTCCCCTCCCCATATCGCAGTCTTCTATTTTAGACCCCATTAATAGTGGGCCTGCCAACTGAATAGCTAAGCCATCCTGTCCCATCCCACTACTAAGGCTATATATGAGAAGTTTTATAGTAACATCTCTATTTCCTTTATAGTTATATTTATAGAGTGGGGGAACTTCTATATAAATATAATTAGGGAAGCTAATATAATTCTTAATATAGAGTACTTCTAGTATATCTACTTACTAGTACCCTCTTTTCTTTGGAAGCTTATTAAGAATAATATCCTAGAGGCTAATTAATAAATTATAAAGTATAACTACCTTCTAGACCTTATATCTTATACTATTATATTTACTATAGCTACCTAAATATTAAATAGAGAAGGAAACCTACTAAATACCTAGTAGATACTATATTTTCTCTTAGATATCTCTCTTAGTAGCGAGACTCCCAAGCAGAATAAAAGGTTTACCTCTATTCTAAATACTAATATAGAGATAAATATTATAAGCCACTAGTATTTTAATTAATACTAAATTCTATATATGAAGACTATAATAAGCCTTAGTATCTTTATCTCTAAGGATCGCGCGTAGAAGCAATTTACTAGAGCTATAGTAATATATATATATATATAGATTAGGGAATATAAGGTCCTATCTTCCTAATTAACAAGTAAAAAGCTAATAGTATATGATTTAGCTAGCTCTTTAGAATTAGTTATTAATTTATATAGAAGTATCTTAAGGACCTAATAAGGGCAGTTATTATAGTTAGGACTACTTATATCTATATTCCAGTCGGGTTTAAGCGCTTAGGTACGTAGGGAAATATAGACGTTTTCTTCCCAGACTAGGAAAATTACTAGAAGGTTCTTAGCGCTATATAGAAATAGGTAAAATAGATCTTAGTAGTCCTACTAGGTAACTTACTAGGGGAATTTCTCTACCTCGTATATTTCTTAGGCCTCTTAAGATAGTAGGCCTAGACCTTTAATAATAATAAAGTAGCTACTCTAATCCTAACTAATCTAGTCGAGGCTATATTAGCTATATATCTAGAGGTAGAGGTTAATCTAATGCTCTAGAACCTATATATAGCTACTTAGAAGCTTAGAAAGTATAGCAATAGGTATAGAGGTTACTAGCTTAATACTTATAGCTTAGGGTCTATTAAATCAGTCCCTAAGTTTATTCATAATTTAGTATTATAAGCTTACTTTATTATTACTTCTACTATAAGCTATTTTTAAATTAACTAGTAGGAGAAAACTAGATAGAGAGTTTGCTATATCTTTATAGCTTTAGAGCGGAAAGTAGGTAACTTTATATATAAGGAGGAATAGCGCTTTATAATAGCCTACTAGGAGACTTTCTATTACTCTATTACTAAGGCTAATCAGCTATAAGCTTAGGCGTTTATAATATATAAGAGAAAGAATTAGAAAGTTTATTCTATGGATAATACGCTATCCAATAGCTTAATACTAGAGGGGGACCTACTATAGAAAGTAAAGAAGATAGAGATACTTAGAGTCTAGTAGTAATAGGAGCTAAGTAGGTTTAGAGGATTTATTATACTAAAGCTCTCTACTATCTCTCCCTATTTAAAGTTAACTAAGGAGTAGTGAGAGTATATATTTAGTAAGCTTATTTATTTCTTTCTAGATAAGAAGGAGCTTTTCTTAATAATACTCTTAAATAGGGAGACTGCCTTATCTTATATATATGAGGAGAGTAGCTAACTTAACCCTTTAGTTACTGTCGCAATAACTCCGTAACTCACGGAGTAGCAGGACGAGGGCTCTGCTGAATATGGTATCGTATGTATGTATGTACGTGCGTACGGCACGTAACTATACGTCACGTGATCGTATTTGCAGGTCTAAAATGGCATAACACTACTGCCTACGTAGCTAGTTTGTATCTTAGACTTCTATATACACTCATAACTTCAGAATAGCTTTAATATAAATAATATGTATTAGGGCTATATTCGCGCGTATTGTTACCTACTCGTGTGAAACTAATACTGATTAGTAGTCAATTTTACTATTATACTACTTATAGCTATGCTATAAAACTGCAGATCAGTAAGGTTATTACTTGAAGAGATGAAAGCTCTATTAGTCTATAATTGTTTTGCATATTAAATCTATTTAATAATTATGACTAGTAGCTCTTTTATACTACCTAGATTAATTAATATACTATAAGTAGTAGGATGGCATAGGTTGGCTTGGCTGCTTAGTCAGCAGAGCCACAGGCCCACTGCTAATGGGGTCTAAAAGCAGAAGACTGCGATGCGGAAGGAGGAGGAGAACTCTTCACGTTTTTTTTCTGAGGACCACGATCTATAGTTCTTTTGGTCTTAGGAGGCTTATACCTTAATAATCCTATATATGATTTCCTGCGATATCTCACTTTTTTCAAGCCTAATTCTTTCTATTCTTTTTATTTAGATCTACAAATCACTATATATATCTTTTAAGCCTATGTTTGTTATTCCTATCCTTTTGTGGGTAGTGTTATGTTATTTGCTATCTTTGTAGTCCCTATTAGGCTCCTGCTCTTTCTAATAGTGCCTAGAGGCAGATTTTTTTGCTCTTTACTATAACCCTCAAAGGTTTCTAAGAGAGTGGGGTGCCTTTATTACGTCTAGACGTCCCGCTGTTATAATATATACGAATATATATATACTCCTTTTTAGATAATTGCAATATCTAGCTGCTATAAAGAAATAAAGAAACGATGATATAATATATAAATAAGAGCTGGATGGAGGAGAATAGGCGATTTGTAGACTTATTAGCTTATAGAGGAATTACTATAGCTATGCGTTCTTTTGAAAAGGTTGATGGGAATTATGAAGACTCTGAAATCCTCCCTTCTTTTGGTATTTCGGCTGGAACTAACTGTTTTTCTTTTCCCTTTCTTATATCCCTCCCCCTCTCTTAATTAGTCTTATTTACTACTAGTCTTTTTAACTAAGTTTATTATAGCTGAGATAGCTAAAACGCTATAGATAAAACTAATATAGGAGAAATAGTAGTTTTACTAAGCTAATAAGTAAAGTGAGATTAACTAGATTAGTAAATGAATACTAATAAACTCTTTTTAATATAGCCTAGAGTACTAAGAGTAAGTAAACTAATTTATAAAGTATTCTAATATAATAAGCTATAAGATTTTTGAGATAGGAGCCTCACTAGAAAAGACTTTCCCAATTTAAATATTAAGACTTAGAGTAAGATTACTACTAAGGTAGCGAGACTAAGGCTATAAGGCCTTTTTATATATATTTATATTTCTTTTCTTTTTTATTAACTTTTCATTTTATTTTCTAGAAGACCTACTACTATCCTCTTTACGTTTAAGACATTAGAAAGGTATACTAATCTATCTACTTAGTGATATCTTATATAGATTTAATAAATAACTACTTAATAACACTTAAACATAATTAACGTGGTATTTACTAACCTATAAACGATATATCTGCCTCTTATTCTAATAACCTAGATACTAAGTTCTCTTCTAGTAAAGGAAAGCAGCCTGAAGAATAGTTTCTAGGCCCTTCGTTTAGTAAGATGCAATCTCGAGCTTTGAATGAACTAGCCTCTGAGGATAGTAAGGATAGGCCTATGAATCTCAACTTAGGGCTTAACTTAGTCTCCTTAAGCTCTTTTAGTAAGATAGAAAGGGGTTGTACTAACTAGGATTTTACTATTCTAGCAGATATTCTTATAAAGCGCCCTACTATTACTATAACAACTCCCTATTTAACTACGCCTAAGTTCATTAGTACTAATATCTTAGACTTCCTTATAGAGTATAAGAGCCTTTAGAAGCTATACTATAAGGTTAATAAGGATATAAAGAATAAAGTCTATATATATAGCTCTACTAACTGTTAGCACAGAAAATGTCTTCTTATGAAATAAGAAGTAGAACAAAGAGATAGAATAGGTACAAGGATATTCAGAAGAATAAATAGGTAGTTAAACCATATAAATCCTAAAAAACAACTTGATATTCAGATAGAGAGAAAATGTAGATATGAATAAGTGTATATTTTGTGTGTAAATACTCGTATCTAAAAGGCTAAAAAGCTGGGGGAAAAGGTAGGCATATATGTCCATCCTTTTCCACCGGACTTCGCATTCGCAATATGCTTCGCATTCGCTTTCGGCGCTTAAAATACGCTTAGTTACGCTAGCGCACGCTAGGGCGCGCTAGTGCGTATGCGCTTAAGCAGTCTAAGCGTAAGTTTTTGCGCTTAAGCAGCCTGAGAGTGCATAATGCACCTATGCGCAGTTTTACGCTATGTCTCAGCGTCTTCTCAGTATGCCTGTGGCAGTACTGAGGGGGTAACAAGACGTTTAACGAATAACAGTGAACAGGAACGATATGCAGTGAAATAACGAAAGATAGGTCTTGGTGTCAAAGGAGTGAAAGTCTTGTATTATTATGTCCTATGCTACTGGTCTTATTTATAGACGGCAGACGCCACGTGATAGTGGCAGTATGCCACGTAGCAGTAACTGTACGTACGTGACAGTGACTGCGTACCATTTGTATGGTGACACTATGATCTCATGCATCTAAGCGTATGTTTACGCTAATACATAGCTGCATGCGCTAATGCGATGCATTTTTTTGCATAGTTTCAAGCTACTGCATAGCTGCATGCGCTAATGCGTAATAAAACCTTAAATACAATACGTATTAAAGTACGTTATTTCTAGGTTATATTTACATTGGTTTTACTCTATCTATATAGGAGTAAACTATATATCATTCGATGCAAAATCAAATAGAGAATTCAAATATATAATTTATATTATTATATCTTATATAAACTTAGAGATACAATACACCAAAGATATAGGAGTAAAAGATATTACTTTTACTCTATTTCCTATATAATATACTACCTAACATATAACTAGAGTAGTTTATTTCTACTACTATCTCCATATTTAGGTTAAAGCAGCGTAATACTAGTATAGATAAGAACTTCGTCTTAAGTATATTAAATGCAGCTTATTAAGCCTCGCCCTAGCTAAAAGAGACTCCTTTATATATAAGTTAGTTTAGAGCTGCTATAATACTAGTATAGCCCTTAATAAATACCTAGTAATAGTTTATAAAACCTAAGAAGCTTTATATACTCTTAACGGTCTTTAGCGCAGCTTATTCCTAAATAGCGCGGACTTTTCTAGGTTAGACGCAATACCTTCACCTGCCTTTAGAATAAATCTAATATACTTAAGAGTTTTAACTAAGAACTCTAACTTCAATAGGTTTAGATTTAGTCCTATATTTCTTAGCCTCTAAAGAACCTACTTAACCTTTGCTTTATAGTCTGCCCTTAAGCCGCTTAAATAAATAAGGATATTATTAATATATATAGTTATAAAGTTATTAAGAAACTCCTAGAGCGTCTTATTAATATATTACTAAAAGATTATAGGGGCCCCTATAAGTTTAAATAGGCAGATAAGCTATTTAAAGAGCTTATACTATATCCTAAAGGCAGTCTTTAAGATATCTTTATCCTTTATATAGATCTTATAGAAAGCTATAATAATATTAAGCTTAATATACTATTTGGTTGCGCTAACCTATTAGAGGGTTTCTATAATTAGTAGCAGTAGATAGCAGTCCTTCCTAGTAATTATATTTAGCGCGCAGTAGTTATAATAAAAATAGATACTACCGCCTAGCTTCCGCACAAATAGCACTAGCGCGCCCGCAAGTAAGCTGCTTACCTAGATAAATCCCTTATCTAGTAGGTTAGTAAGCGTCTTCTGGAGGACTTGTAACTCTTCCCGAGATATACTATATAGCGGGCCCTATAGCAGCGCTACTTCTTATCCGCTCGCATCGCGCTCTAGCGGTATTTTATAGTTAATACTAGGCTGTGAGAGCAGCAGTAGGTGCGCCTTAGATAGTTCAAATAGGTCTACAAACTTTATAAAATAGGCTAGGAGCTTTATAGTAATATTAGTAGGTAGTTCTTTTACTTATAGAGCTTTCTTAATATTTACTATATTTATTAACTAAATAATAGATATTACTTTAAGTAGTAATCTTAATAACTATTTTATAGCTACCTAATAATATAGTACTCTAAAGGAGGTAGTATTAAAGAACTAAGCCTCTCTAATTTTATAAATATAAGCTACTTCTTCCTAAATAAATAATAGGATATCTACTTATGCTTTACTATAAAAGATATGCTATTTAGCTGTAAAATAGATAATATAATTATACTTTATCTAGGGTTTTCTAAGAAATAGGTTCGCATTAAGACTATAAACTATATATATACAGATTCTCTATATATACCTGCTTATTTCAATCTTATAAGTTATTACGCCTTTAGTAGTAATATGCTCTATATTATCTATAAAGCCGCATAGATAATACTTCTAGTAAATAATATATAATAGTTAGAGTTTGTAAGCAAACTTATAATCTATAAGAAATTAAATATTATAGCTATAATCTATAAGAGCTTAAGTAGAGCAGCCTTTATTAATCCTAACTATAAGGGTTATAGAAGGTCTACTTATACTATATTTCACCCTAAAAACTTCCCAGCCTACCCGCTCCTTCTCTATATACTCTACCGCCCGATTTCACAGCAGAGTTACTCTTTTCCCAAGTCGTTATTATCTAACTCCTCTATAGCGTCGCTCGCGCGCGCGTCGTCCTCATTATTACCCGCTCTTATGGCGCGGGCGCCGCTAGCCTTCTAAAGGGGGCAGTTCCTCTAAATATAGCTAATTTCATTGCACCTATAGCAGCAGCAGCGCTCTTCAGACCCTATGGGGTCTTTTGCGCCCTTTAACTCCTTTATAGCTCGCACTAACCCAGTCATATAAGTATCTCTATTACTATTAACTTGCAGAGGGGCTGCGCGTGATTAAGCCTTATAAATAATAGCTTTTACGTAGTTAAAGTCCTTCAGCTTCTAGGTAATATCTTAAATAACTATAATATATTAGGTATATATAATATAGTTAAAACCTTGTACTACCTAACGGGCTTTATACCTAATAGGTATATTTTCAGTATTATATTCTATTTCATAAACCTGTCTTCTACCTAGTTTGTAGATTTGATTTTTAATAGTAGTTTTATTAATTATAGTCTAGGTATCTTATTAACATAAGTTAGATATCTCTTCCTCTATAGCCTGAATCTATCTAGTTCTATTATTTGAATTTATAGCTTACCTATAGGTAGAAGGTTCCAATAAGGTAGTTATACCTAATATATAAGAGGATCTTATTACGGGCCGGGCTGCGCCCGCCTCCAAGCTACTAGGGCTACGCTACTTCGGTTGTGGCAAGTACGCGAAGGCTTGTAGCCCCACCGCACAACTGCATAAAAGCCGCTTGAGCACTGCATGAGCCTGCGGGCTTAATCCTTCTCTCCTTAGTATAGATTACTTCTAATTAATAGCATCCCTTTATTAAATAAACCCAGGCTATGCCCCCTCATATATCTATACTCTACTAGTATTATTCTAGCGCCTCGCTAATTATACCGCGCGATAGAAGGCGAAGAATTAGCGGCTACCCCGCTAGAGTAGGCGGCACCTACAATAAGCTTAGAAGCAGTTCTCACTAATATATAGAAAATAATAATGAGGCTTAAGTAGTATACATAAGCTATAGAGGGCGGCGCTTAAGCACCTACTTCTGCACCTAGCGCGGAGGGTATAACTGCTGCCGCTCTAGAGCTAGCAGCTGCGGCTAAGCCCACAACCTTCTGCTAGAAGCTTCTCCCTAATCCCCCAAAGTATTTAGGCTGCTATAAGGAGTACCCCGCGTGGAGCATATAGATACGCAATAAGCTCACGCTAGATAGGCAGTTTTCTAAGACCCTCTATAAGATATTCTACTATATCTATTTATACCTAGGTAATACTCTATAAAACGTAATATAAACCTTCTATAATATAGGCGAACTAGGCTATATATATAACCTAGATAATTTTTTATACTACCTTAACTACTTATACCTTAACCCTAATATTATATAGCGCGTAATAGTATAGTTATTTAATCTCTATATAAGATAGAGTGAGACTTTTACTACTTTACTCTTATAATTTAAATATATACTAGCGCAAGCTAGAGAAGCTGACTAAGTAGATAGTATATAGATTAACTTCTTAAAAAGGTCCCTCTTATATAACCTTATTAACTAACTAATTACTAAAGATACGTAGTACTACTTATAGACCTAAAAGCTATAGACTATTATTAAATATAGCTATAAATTTAGGCTGGGTTATAGAATAATATGATGTTATCTTAGCGTTTGTTTATATAGATATAGATAAAGAAATCTATACTAAAATACCTACTGAATTTATTTATAATAATAAAATAAAAACCTTGGTTTTTTCTAAGCAAAGTAAATAAACGAGTCTAGTTTATAAGCTGAAGAAAGCCGTATACAAAGCCCTCAATTATAGTATAAATACTTAAAAGAAGTATTAATAAATATTGGCTTTAAGGTTTCACCTTATAATAAAGCTTTATTTATTTTAAATACTAGAAGTTATAAAGCTATAATAGCTTGTTATGTGGATAATATTTTAGCTGCTGCTATAAATAAAGAAACTATAGGGTTATATCTATAGTAATACTTCTAAGTATATTAAAATTAAAAAACTAGGGGTTCCTACTGCTTTTCTCAGAAACGAGATTAGTATAGACAAGAAAATAAAGCCTTTTATATACATCAAACACAGTATACTAATAAAATACTTCAAAAGTATAATAAAACGGATGTATATCTAGTTATAACGCCTTATAATAATACTAATTATTTGGTATCAAATAAAGATAAGGCTACTAAAGAAGAAATGATAGCCTATTAGCAATAAATAGGTGCATTATTATATCTATCTTTAAAAACTAGACCTGATATAACTTATGCAGTTGATAGGCGTGCTAGATATATAAGCAATCCTTCCAAGGGTCATATTATAGCATTGAACTGTATTTGGGCATATTTAAATAAATTCCCAGATCTAGGCCTATATTATAACTGCAAAAACTAAATAAATAATAATATTATTGATTTCTCAGACTCTAATTGGGCTGGGAATATAGAGGATAGAAAGTCTAGCTCTGGATAAATCTTTCTGTTTAGGCTTATATAATATAATAAGCTGGAATACTATAAAATAAAAGACAGTTGCTTTAAGCACCTGTGAAGCTGAATATATAGCTGTATTAGAGGCTATTAAAGAAGCTATTTACCTATATAATAGCTATAGATTTATTATAGAAACAGCTTCTATAAACTATACTATTCTAAAGCGTAAGATCTTAATAGATAACCAAGCAGCACAAAAACTTGCTGAAAATCCTGAATTTTATAAAAAGGCAAAGCATATTGATATTAAATATCACCTTAGCCGAAATGCTATACAGGATAGTAAAATAGAATTATATCACGTTAAATCACAAGATAATATGGCGGATATATTAATAAAGCTAGTTAGAAAAACTGTATTATAACTAGCTAAAACCAGGCTAAATATTATACCTAAGGGTCTTTTACCTGCTAATAGCAAGACTGATATATATAAGTCAGATCTATAATTAAACTATTAGTATTATATAGGTTTTCCTTTATATATAATTTCTTTTTTCTTTTTCTTTACTATAGAGTTTTCCTTTTTCCCCATATATATATACTTCCTATTAAGTAAGGTATCTATGTATTTTACTCTACTTAACAACATATATATACCTTAAGGGTGTATATAGGAAATATAGTAAAAGATATTACTTTTACTTTAAAAAGATATTACTTTTACTTTTATAACTATAACTCACTATATCTCTATGAATGTTAGAGATAGAGTAAACTAAAGTCTATATCTGAATTCTCCTCTCAAATACGCTTTGAATGGTGCATATTCCTATACTATTTAGATAGGAGTAGAGATATTCTAAATATAAACTTAAAAGAAGAAAAGGTTCAGACACTGCGCGTGTAAAATCCCACAGGATTTAAGGATTATAATCCTACAGGATTATGATCCTATAGAATCTATGATCCTAAATGGTTTATGATCCTAAAGAATTTATGATCCTAAAGAATTTATGATCCTAAAGAATTTATAATCCTAAAGGATTTAGAATCCTATATGATTTATACTTAGTAAGCGCCTACAATCAGTAAGCGCATACCCGTCATAAAGTACGTACTAGTTACGCGTTAAAGTACGTACTACTGCGAAAACTGCAGTTCATAAATATCGACCTTTTCCCGCCTTCTAGCGCTTTAGATTTTGAAGAGACACACACACAATATACATCTTTTGATATCTAAATTTTTCCTTCTATCTGACTATTATGCTACAAACCCGAAAAATTACCCTTATACACCATTCTTTGCCAGAATTCTATTTATATTATTCTGGAATCTTTGCTTCTTCTGCCACTACTTTCATAGCCGTGCTAATAGTATCTACTTTATTATTAATACTAGTAATATGGGTTGGGGAGGAGGTTTAGCTAATTTATTAAGCATTAGCGTGTAGTCTCTTATTTTGAGAGTAGTACCTAGTTAGGACCTGAGCTAACTTATGATGCTAGTAAAAAGGAGCTTTGAGGAGTTTTAAAGGCTTTAAAGAGGGTACATAACTATTCATATAGATAATACTTTATTCTAGAAATAGATACCTAGACTCTAGTAGTATAGCTTAATAGTACTACTACTAACCTTTTAGGAGCTTAAGTAATTTAATAGATTATATAGATTTAAATACTTAACTTCAAGGTTTAATATATCTACGGGACTTTAAATATAGCTGCAGATAGGTTATTTTAAAAGCTTAGAGGACCTTCTAATAATAATAACGAAAAGGCGGAAGGTGAAATTAACCTCTAGATTGATTTGTAGATCTTCTTTGTGGATATTGAAGCTGCTTCTTTCTTTAAATAAGCTTAATGCTATGGGGATGTGAAACGTATATAATGGATTATAGTAGGAGATATTAGATAAGTTATTCATAATACAATATTAATTCTAGAGTATTTATTAGATAATCTATAGACCTACTCTTTATGTTTGCGCTAGATTATATACTATCTAATAATATAAAGGAGACTACTAGGCGTCTAATCTAATTAATATTATACCTTTAAGTTAAATGCGTCAGAGTATTATATTTGGGACCACTTGCTATTTATTAGGCTAATAAGTAAAAAGCTAGTCCCTAGAAAATAATTAATCATATAGAGACATCTAAGATACTTATGATAAGAGCTTATAATAAGAGTGCCTACTAAGGAGTACTATGTATAGTAAAGAGGCTTTTAGATTGCTATATATAGCCTGAAATATATAATAAAGTTAAGTAAGCTATTTAAACCTGTCTAGATTGTTAAAAAAGAAGAGCATGCTAAATGGATAATAAGAGGATCTATATGTTACTTAAAGGATTGCTATTTATAAAGGTTTTGCTGGATGTTTACAAGGTAGGTAAATAGAACCTAGTTGAGTTGAGAGATCTCCTCAGTAGATAGCCTGAAGCCTGATAGCTTAGAAGGGCTATATTAGCTGCTATTATAAAGTTTCTTTGGGAAGAAGTTATTTATTATTATAGCTTATATAGAGAGTTGATTGTGAATGGAGGAACTGAAAATAAGGATATTGTTATTAAGTTTAATAAGAAGTATAGTATGAGGAGGAGGATAACTTTAGCTTATAACTCTAGGGCTAATAGAGCAATTAAGTCTGGATATAAGCCTATTATATATATATTATTAATATAGACTAAAGAAAAAAGAGATATTGACCCTTACTTATACTTATTTAGAGCCCTAATAAACCAATTAAGTATTTATATACTAACTAACTTTAGCTCTTTCTATTTTTTATATAGTTTTAACCTTATTACTCCTATTAAAACGCTAACTTAAATTTAGAGGGTTCCCAATTAGGATTTAGTAATAACTTAAGAAGAAAAGGTTCAAATACGTCTGCGAGCCTTCTTATAACCTAATGAGGATTGAAATAAGCTAAAGAAATAATTAAGAGCTAATACAAAAAGGCTGCTAAGTACTATAATAATAAGTATAAATAAATAATAAGGGAAGAAAGGCTAGAGGTTGGAGACCTTATTCTAGGGCTTCATATCAAAGGCTCTATTAATAAGTTATTTATTAAGAAACTTAACTATTATTAGTAAAGACCTTTCTCAATATTATCTTAAGCCCCTAATATATTAGCCTATTACTTAGTAATATTAGCTGGTAAGGAAATTATAAGAAGGATCTTTAGTAGAAATTAACTTTAAAAATATATATAAGCCCCTGAGAAATACTAGGAGCCTAATAAAATAGAAATTTATAGATCTACTTTAGAAGAAAACTTAGCAAAAGTCTTTTCTACTATAGAAAAAAAAGAATATAATAATAATACGCCTAATAAGAAAGAGGAAGAAGAACCTATAGTACCTAGAGGAACAAATGTGGATAACAATACTAACAAAGAGCACTTATTATAATCCATTACATAATTAAAGCAATACCTACAGGATTTAGATAAAGCTATCAAAGCGTTAAAGTTAAGGTAGTAGTTAGTAGTTAAAATCCCCAAGATATTAGAAAATAAGAAGAAGGACTATATAGATATAGGAGGGTGAAATAAAGATTAAAGTGATTTCTTTTTGGACTTAGTATTATTTTATTCCCGTTTGATTTTTAATTTATAGACCTACCCACACTTCTAAACCTAATATTTTCTTATATCTCTTGATTTTCAAAAGTTTGAGATTCTGGGAATAATATCTCTAAAACTTTGGGGATAGGAGTAGGAGATATTAGCTATCCCTTATTATTATTATCATTAGTTAGATATTTAAGCTTAATACAGAAAGTTTACTTATTAAGTCTATATTCTAGGTTAGAAGTTACTTAGAAATATATAAAATTAGATTATACTAATCTACCTATAATGGTAACTAAGCTACAATAGCGGAAAGTTTTATAAAAGTAATAAAAAAAGAAGAAGATTAGTAGAAGAGATTGCAGTGCTTTTATATAATTGAGAGTTTTATTTGCAGACCTATCTTTATATTATATTATATATTTACTGCGATATTGCTTAGAAAAAGAAAATGCCCCTCCCTCAAATAGCCACCCCCCTCTAGCCCCCCCCTCCATCCGACTTTCCTTTCTTGTATTGTAATACGAAGCCCTAAGTGCTGGGCAATTTCCTAAAGATTGAAATCTAAGGGCGGTTTAAGCATAAAAGGGTAGGAAGAGTAACCAAAGCAAGCCCTAGGATAATACTCTTGAGCCTACTTAAAGTAGAGAGTATTTTAAAGGGTTAAGAAATCAAACTTAGCTATAGCAGTAATAGTAGTATTAGCTAGGATTTAAGACTATAGGATCACTACTATACTATTAAATTTACTACTCTTTCTTCTTTTCCTATTATAAATAATTCTATACTTATACCTCATATAAATACTTAGATTATTAAATAAATAACTCTCTTATATCTTATAGAAGAAATAGTTAGTATAAGAAGTACTAAGTATAGAAGTATACTTAAGGTATAGCTTATAGATATAAATACTAGTTATGGGATTTCTAGTAATATAGGCTTGCTTCTTACAATAAATATAAGGTATACTATTATAACTACTTTGGAATTAGATAAATAAGCTATAAGTAGCTACTAAGTATTAACAACTTCTGCCTACTAGAAACTAGAGATAAAGACAGCAGATACATAGATAAAAACTTAATAAACAAAGCTTCTAATACCCTTAGTAGCCTTAAATATTTACTTGGAATCCTACTTACTGAAATAAGCCTTCTAGAAAGCTAATCTTATGATATCAGTAGATTTATTAGAGAAGGCCTACCATATAAAAGCTATCTTAGAGTACTTATTGCTAGGAAAGTTGAGCTGAAGCTAAGTAAGGCTTATAATTACTTAAAAAGCTAAGACTATTAGTTAATAAGTAAGAGAAAGAAAAGGAAAGTAATTACCTCGAGCTAATTATTAGTATACTAAATAAAAAGGGGCATATTATTTTGCTTTATCTGAGGTATAGAGATATTAGAGCTGAGAACCTAGAGCGTGGTTTTTGCTAGGAGATAATAAGGGCGAGGCTAATCAGTATTTCTAATACTAGAGATAAGGAAGTTATAGTTAGATATAATAGAAGAGGTAATTTGCAGATCTAAATAGGGTGTTATAAAGATATTTAGCTAAAGTTAAAGAAGATAAGAGGTAGTGGATATAGGAAGAGATAAGATATTTAGGAAGAAGAAGAGGTTATTTATCTAGTTTCTTAACTATCTATTACTGTAGTAGCAGCTACTAAGCACTACCGTTTCTTTTATTCTTACCGCTTAGAGTTAGTACTAATTTACTATTAGGCTTTTTATTCTATATTTACTTTACTTCTATTAGATAGAGGTAAGGGAGGAGGAGTTTATTATTCTTTCAATTTAAATCTCATTAACTTACTTATATTAGGTACTTAGCTTATTTATAGATATAAAACTACACTTATAACCCCTCTAGCCCTCTCTATTCTTTTCTTTCTATTGTATTCACTATAATATATCACAATATATTATAGGCCCCCCTTACCAAAAATACTTAACTTTTAACTATAATATTTCAATCCCCTTCCTTTAATTTATTTAATTATACCTTAGTATATTAGGTCTGCGAATCAGTTATTCTTATTTTTTCTATAGTTCTGACATAGTATTTCATAATAGGAAAGGTTATTTTCTATAATAATAAAAGGCTAGATACTAATATTTAGTAGCTTTAGGCCTTAAAACTTCCTTTACTTAAAATTAGATAGTTAACCTATCCTATGCCTACTATACCTAATAGAATCTAATTGTGAATATAAGCAGATATAATTAGAGATATCCTGGGTGTTAGACTAGGCGGAGCTATAAGATACTAGCTGCTAATAATTTATTATAGTATACCTCTACCTCCAAAAGAATTAATTATTAGCTAGATATATCCTTCTAACCTTATAATAAGATGCACGCTTATTAAGCACTAGCCTAATACTTTGAAAGTACTATGTAAGTAAGTGCTTCCTTCGTAAATATAGTGTATTGCAGCTGGAATATTTAATGCTATTAGTACTTTAGAGGATAAATTAAACCTCCTGTAGTAGATAATTCAGAGTTTCTATATATTGTACTTGGATAAGGCTCTAATATAGCATAACAATATTACTATAGTTATTTATTACACAATTAAACAAATCAAATATAGTTAGCTATTTTAATATTATATAATTAGAGGCATAGAGGAAGACATCAATAATAGAGACTTTTGAGATAGTATAGAAGCAGAACGAAAGTTAGGAGAAGCAGACATCCTTTTTATCTACCTAGCTACTACTATTAGGAAGGTAGTAATCTTGTTAGGTCTACTAATTAACTTATAAGACAGAAGGAGCTAGTTCTATAATAATTAGTAGTTAAGAGGAGAAGTAGAGAATAGACTATAGTTAATAGTCTTGATTATAATAACCCTTTTGTAAGATTGAGGAGCTAATACTCCAGAAGTCTTTATATAATAACTACGCCTTATGCTAGCTATGTATATAGACCCTCCACTATAGATATCTAGCTTGTATCTTCTCGACTGGGTTAGGATGTTCTCGCAAACTGGGATTTCAGTATTAATAAAAGGACTAATAATAATAAGGAAGATCAATTAGGTTAACTAGCTATTAGCAACTTTTACTAATAAAAGGCTAACTCTTAGATACTAAATATTAATTAAAATTGATTTAACTAAGATATATCTTATAGAGTTAAGGATAGTATCCTTAAAGGAAAGGGTCTAGAAATATAATTAAAGTAGGAAAAAAGATATAATTACTACTTTAAAGATTAAAAACGTCCTATGCCTAATAACATAAATATTTACTCTCCTAACTCTAGTGAAGGAGATTTGCAGGCCTAATAGCTAGATAGCGCTATAGAACCTAAAGAAATAAGACTATTAATAGAGTTTAATACTATTTAGAATACTGGGTTAAAATATAGGTAAGTAATTCTTAAGGATAAATAAATAATAGTAACTAATTAACTTAATATGATATATTAGTATGCCTAGGTTTATAAAACTATTAATATTACCTTATTTTATACTTTTCCCTTATAATTAAGTTTACTATAACTACTATAATAATATAGCTAACTTTAAATATACTAGACTAGGACCTAACCTTATGCTAAATAAGGATAACTCTGTTTCTATAGTGCCCTAATATATTACAAGTAATAAAGAGTTTATAAATTACCCAGTAGCATAATATAGCAAAGACTTATAGGTTACTATACTAGATTATACTAACTATTTATCTAATATCTATAATGCGCAAGGGACCTTAATCTTGGAATAAAACTTAGATAGCTGCGACCTTATAGGGTTACTACAAATAGCAATTAGAGGCTTCCCCTATAAGCATTATTTGCCTCCTTATAGTATACCTTAGGTGCTAGGTGAAACCCTTAATAAGACTTTAGTAGAAGCTATAGACCCAGACCTAAAAAAACGAAATCTATAATGTAATAGTAGTCATTTTATTTCTGAATTATAGTAATACATATTAGGCATCAATTATAGTAGATTAAGTACAAAGCCGCAACTGCTACTAGAATTCAGCATAGGACTTATAAAGCAACTAGAGGTTTATAGATACTATAAATAAACTCAAAGAGTAGTATAAGTTATTAGGAGCCCCTATTTAGCTAGTATAAATCCTATTAATAAGCTAGTATATAGTCTACTCTATATAACAACGAGATAGCTTTATATATAGGCTTTGATATATTAAGTAAGCTCAGGCGTTTATCTAAGAAGGCTTCCTATTACCTTAGTATCGTTAAATAGTCTAGAGAGATCCTACTACTTTCCTAGAGTTTAAAATACTATTAGTTAATTAGTATATCTCTACTATTACTTCAGAATTTTGTAATATACCTATTAATAGTAGGTTAGTACTGAGAAATATTAATATCTCCTAGGAGGACTTTAACAAATCGCTATTTTTTCCCTAACTTCACGTTATATCTACTCCAGAAGATAATTAACCTCCTATTAGTAGTAATAATAATATTATCTGCTCTCTAACTTAGGATACTCCTCCTAGTTATCGCGGTCTATCTCTATCTATGCTTATACTTATATTTACCTTACTATAGTTACTAAATTTGCTATTATCTGAGATATCTAATAGAGAGCTTAACCGTCTTAGACGCTAAATTAAAGATTAATATTTGCAGAGCCCTAAGCCTATTCTAATACCTATGAGGCCTTCTAGAGACTTATTAGTAGACCCACTAAGCTATCCTAATTAATCTATAGCCTCAGATGAGCATAATTGCAATTGTGAGGAGTATATATAGTAATAGATAGATTAGTGGGATTAAATTAAATAGAATATACCTAATAGGGCATATTACTATACCTTTTTATACCCAACTCAATAGAGTAAATTGTTTTAGCTATACTAGGGATTAGAATAGGATAAGACATATAAAGAAGAACCTGAGAAGGAGAGATAATTATTGAGATATTAATTAAGGTAGAAAGCAAAAGCTAATAACAGCTCTATTTTATAGCAAGATCGCCCACCATATTAGAAATAGTAAAGCAGGTCTACTAATAGGGCTTTATAAGATAGCATTTCTTATATTTGCTTTATTTTTACTTAGTTGCTTTTCGGAACTCCCTATAGGGGTCCTTTAGTAAGTCTCAAGGGGACAATTAGGTTGGGATAAGATAGCATAGCTACGCAGTCAGTAGTGCAGCAGGCCCACTATCAATGGGGTCTAAAAGCAGAGGACTATAATGCGGGGAGAGAATCAAAACCATTATACTTCTATTATAAATTCTTTATGCCCTTAATAGATAGTCTTTTGGCCTCAAGAGGCTCACACCTTAATAATCCTATATATAATTTACGCGATATCTCTTCCATTTCAAGCCTAATTCTTTGTATTCTTTCGAATTAGATCTGCGAATCGCTGCGCGCATCTTTTAAGCCTATTTTTATTATTCCTATTCTTTTGTGAGTAGTGTTATGTTCTTTGCTATCTTTGCAGTCCCCATCGGGCTCCTGCTCTTTCCAATAGCTTCAATACAAACAATATATATTAGGGCTATACGCGCGCGTACTGTTACCCACCCGTGTGAAACTAATAGTTATACTCTATGTAGGGTTTCTCTAGAAATAAATCTATATTAAGGCTGCAGATAATATAGGTATAGATGTACTATAGGTACCTACTTATTTTAATCTTATAAGTGACTATACTTTTAGTAGCAATATACTCCGCATTATCTGTAAAGCTATATAGTTACTACTTCTAGCAACTAATATATAGTAAATTAAGTTGATAAGCAAACTTATAATCTATGAGGATATCAATATTATAACTAGTAACTAAAAGAGCGTGAGTAGAATATTCTTTATTAATCCTAACTATAAGAGTTACTAAAGATCTACTTATCCTATGCTTTTTTTTAAATATCTACTACCTAATTTCATAGTAGAGTTATTTCTTTCCTAAGTTATTGCCTAACTTATCTATGGCGTCACTTATAGTTATATTATCCTTACTATTACCTATCTTTACTATATATATGCCGCTAGCCTTATACTGGGAGTAGTTTCTTTTTAAATAGCTAACCTTATAATACTTAAAGTAGTAGCACTACTTTTCTATTCTTAGACTCATTTAACTCCTTTATAGCTTATATAAACCCCGTTATATATATATATATTGCTATTGCTATTAACTTATAAGGAGGGCATGCGGACTTAAGCTATATTAGTAGTAGCTTTTAAGTACTTAAAATCCTCCTGCTTCTATATAAATATCCTGGATAACTATAATATGCTAGCTATAGCTAGCTGGGGTGTCTCTAGTTACTAGTTAGTTAGTAAGCTTATATAATAGTAATCTTTATAAGAAGTCGATTTATACACCCTCCGCCTAGGTTACATCTCTAGCTTATACTAATAGGCGCTCAAATTGCGGGAAGAAGGTAGTAAAGCTCTTATTCTTCCTTATTTATAGGTTGGATAGTTAGTCTGTCGCGCGCTATATAGCGTTAGGGTCTAAATAACACTAATCTAGGTAATATATAAAATCGCTTAAGTTATGTATGCTATTTAGGCTGCCTTGCTTATAGAATATCTATACAACTTTCTATAGAGTATTGCTCAAATAAGTATAAATTAGATAAAATATCTTCTAATTACTCTTTGAGAACTACTAGTCTAATATAAGTTTATTATATATCTATATAGATTAGGCTAGATACTCCTCACGCTATCCTAAGAACTTAGGAGGGTCTAGGAGGGGCTTATAGCAAGAGGCTGCTAGTTCTAGCGTAGTTGAGGCGATAGTTATAAGCTTAGGTATAATAGCTACTTCTACTACTATAGATTCGCCTAAGTTATTTATATTAGGGGCAGGAGCTATAGATTGAATTTAGACGCTATTCTCTATAGCCTATATATATTATTTAAGCCTTATTACTATATCATATATTATAGTTAGAACTTCTATAAAATTTATTATAGGCGCTATAGCTTCTAATATACTACCTACTAATCTATTACCTTTTATTATATAGTATAATTAGTAAGGCGCTAGGAATAATCTTAAGTATAGATATATAAAGGGGCGGAGCCTATGTTTATTTAATAAAGAGATGCCTTAATTATAAGAATCTATATTAAGGAGAGAAGGCCTAAGTGCGTGATATACGCGCACTTTAAGCGGGTTTTATGTGGTTATGCGGCGGAGCCGGCGGTCTCGCTTTACCGGCGGTCTCGCTTTAAGAGTGGCCTCTAGTAGTCGAAGTAGCGCAGCCCTAGTGGCTAGGAGCCGGGCGTAGCCCGGCCCGTAATAGTATCCCCCTCTTCCTTCTAGTACTAGTCTTTGTGAGACTTATACTAATCTTACAGGTATTATATATTATTGATAGCTCTAGATTTTACTACTAAATTTTGAGGTACTATTAGTATATCTAAAATACTATATCAATTTTACTTATATTAGGATTATACTAGATCTCTATATAATATATCTTAGGGCTCTTCTTAAGTTCATAAGAAAGACTTATATTAATAATAGTAGGTTATACTTTTTATATTATAAAGCTCTCTAGAAGTTCTATATATCCCTCTTACAAACAAAGTAGCTTAAATCTATTAAAACTTAGCTAGTAATATCCCTTATAGAGAGCTTCCTAATTCTAGAGAGGAATTTAACCTTCTTTTTAAGAACCTTCTCGCTGCCTACCTCCTACTAACTTAGTACTTAAATACTGCGATTTAATAAAAAATACTAGGCCTTAAGGGGCTTATAGTTATGCGCATTATTAAGAGTTTAGTAAATATAACTCTCACTATAAGTAGTAATTCTTCTTAACTACTTATAGGCTATTTTCAACATTACTAACTTATAATAGGTAGCTACTAAGGCCTTTGGTTGCCCTCTATAACTATACGTGGGATCTTACTAAATAATAACCTTGCATATACTTTTTTCTAATTTTAGTTTTATTACCCTATACCTAAGGTCTTATTAATATAGGGCGACTATATTAATAAGGCTATTAAGAGTAGTATCTTATAGACTTATAATAAGTATTATTTATAAATAATAAATAAGCGTTTTAGAGTGGGAAATCTGCTAGTATTATATTGCGTCGAAATTCGATTCATTATATTCAAAGATATAACCCGCTTCATTACTATAGGCAACGGGCATCTGCATAACTTACGCCTGACTCGCAGGATTGGCACAACTACGCGAGATGTGACTACACGCACTGCCCGAATAGGCTTAAGAGGGTGCCGAAGAGGGGACCGCGGGGTGCCGAAGAGGGGTACTCATAATACAGCGTCCTCTCTACTGAAAAGATACATCGCTCAGCTAACATATGTACATTACTAAAACGTTAGGAGGTTACCATTTGAGCTACTTTGCGCGTTTAAGTGGATAAAAGTGGGTGTTATTCGTACTGTTTGATCCGCAACAAGTCCAAAGTTCCATACCAGAGTCGACTCCTTCGACTTTGCGACGCCAAAGCTGACGACGACCGAGACCACCAAAGACAAACAACAACCGCAAATCAAATCGTTGATCTGAGGGCTGGATACTCGGGCAGCATCTTTTCGATAATTTTCATTCCCCCCCCCCCGTCTAAGGTACAAGCCCTCTTCACACACCCCGTGCCAAAGTAACACACCTTGGCTCATAGGCGTAGGTCTGCAACAAGGTTTCCTGCTGACGACAGCCTTCGTCGCATTTCCCCCTCCCCGATCTTCGCATTTTAACTGTTTGGCAGTTGC
The DNA here is from genome assembly GCA_037178605.1 of Colletotrichum euphorbiae. Classification (NCBI taxonomy): domain Eukaryota; kingdom Fungi; phylum Ascomycota; class Sordariomycetes; order Glomerellales; family Glomerellaceae; genus Colletotrichum; species Colletotrichum euphorbiae. The sequence goes on along the minus strand of JAXCEF010000500.1, from coordinate 11,464 downwards.
TATCCTCCCGACGGCGATTCGACGACATCGTGGACTACGACAAACTCATTGACATAATAACCGCCGCTTCCTACGTACGGCCGCTTCCGAGACTTCACATGCGCCACTTTTTCCCTGTCTTCTACTTTCTGTCATCCGGTGGATTGTTTTCCATGTCTCGGGAGCTTAGAAATGTCCAGGCCGAGGAGCAGCGGCAGCGGCAGCGGCAGTGGCAGCACGGAGTCGAGGCTCGAGTGGTCGAAACACGGCGGCATAATGCAGCCACGGTTGAGGTGATCTACACTACACCTAGACCTTCCCTCTCGATGAGGAACACGACACAAGCCATCCCGCAGTCAGCGGGAGGCTAGACCCGGCCACAAATTCAGCACTTCGCTGGTGTCTCACCACACCCCCATCTCCTGACGAACGCGGACAGCGCGAATCGCCAGTTAATTCCTCTATAGATCCTGTTCTGCTCCTAAGGCGAAGCTGTATGGGAAATGGGATAAGTCGTGACGTGAGACGACTGGCAACAGCCAGATTCCCCATCTCGTCTCCAACCAACCCTGCTTGCTCGTAGAAGCCGAAGGTGATGAAACTTGCACCCATGAGGCGGACAAAACAGAGTAGAGCACACGGCCACGCGTGCCGCTGTTGTTAGCAAACCCAGGTGCATCGAAGAATTGTATGATGCGTATGTGAAAGACCAAACGACAGACGCTGCCAAAGCCGCGGCTGGGATTCGGAGTCGTTGTTTGGGCTTTCTGGCTCGCCCGTGTTACGGTTCCCCCTCATGCTGCAGCGTGGCTGTCACACTACGGTGTTGAGTGAGTGGGTCCCGATCCCAGCAGTCCGAGGGCGCATAGAAGGCCGTCATCACTGGAAGCACCATGAGCTAGCTGCCGCTGCTGGAATATCACGGCGCCTGTCAGCGATGCCGGCACCTCGTTTCGATTCCATTCGTCCTCCAGTAAAAGGGGTGGAAACGAAGGGACAGAATGGCTTCTGACGGTGGCATCTGTGTGCACGGATTGGCAACGAGTTGTCCGCCCGTGTCTACTGCAGAGAATCCCGCGTTCCTAAACACTGCCGAAAAACGACACACTGGAAAGAAGGGACGAAGGCCGTCATCGCGGTGGCAATTGGGATACACGAGAAAGAGACCCCAAAAAGTTGTTGTTATTGTTGTTGTCGATTTGACACAGACAAACCTTACCCAGGTCACTATATCGGTAAGGTCACTATTTAACTGCCTTGTAGTTGCGACCCCTGTAAATGCATCAGACTCGGGCAGCTCGCCAGCATATATTTTAGATAAAAAATAAATAACATAGTAATATACTCTAATTTAATGTTCTATTAATGCTACTGTAGATAATAAGGTAATAACAAAATAGAGTTAACTTAATTTTAATAATAATAATGAGATCGAAAGATTCTAATAAGCTATTCTAATATCTTTAAAGATTATATTTAGTAAGTAGATATATTATAGAATAGTGATTATATAGCTAGATAGTAATTACATAGTAGGATAGTATATATTACTATACTATATGTGTTCTATATACTGCTAGGTAGATACTGCGGTTAGTTACCGCCTAGTCGTATATATAGTCCACCTGCGCGCGCTCTTGCGCATGCCTCACTTAGTAAGAATCAACCTAATACATTAATATATCATCCACTAATATCTAGCAGCACGACTGCAGGTTTTCCTATTTTTTGGTTCTTAAGACCTACGCAGTATTTAACTATATAGCAGTGAATATCGCGATAGGTAAATAAGCTACTTTTCAGCTTTTTTTTCCTGATACTATTATTAACGCTAATACGCCGTTACCATACGTTCAAGCGCAATCCCGCCGCCAATGTGCGCGCACCAGCAAAGTTCTTTATAACTTCGAGAGATCCCGCGAGGGATTATCACCAACGCCAGCGCTCCCAACGCGTATACACGCCTTAGGACCCTTCGCAATGGCCGTCTATCGAGACCCTTCCGCTAGGCCAGTCTCAAACGCCTCCTCCGCCCTGCCGCAAATGCGGTGCCGACAACTTTCGCAGCCAAAACGCTCTTTTTCGCCATTTCTCCGCGAATAACTGCAGTCAACAACATCGCTGCAGACTCTACAAGACCGACTTCCCCTCGCATAATACGCTATTTCAACATATTCGAGAACCTTCGCCATATCTAGGCTCCAAACCCAGCTCTATGCAGGACTCCGCGCGAGTTAGTATAATTCTAGATAGTTCTAAATGCCCTCATACTCCCGAGGTAGCTGAAAAGTCCCCACCAACCTTCCTTTGAGTCTCTACTGCGCCGCCACCCTTACTAGCCGGGCCGCGTACCTACCGCACTCTAGCACCCTCCGCGCTACTCCAAAGCGCCTCCTCTGGCCCCACCTCGCCCGCGGATATCTACGCCCTCATTGCTTCCCTCCGCGCCTCCGCCGCTTCCAACTACACCTATATGGATATCTCAGAATTGTCCGCCAGAGGTTCTCTAGCGGTTTAGTAGCGCTATAGTCAGGCTTTTACAGCTATTTGCGCAGCGCCTACAGCCGCCCCAGCAGCTTATACTACCTCCTAATACTCTTTAAGTACTTAGTGCTACTACGCTTGATAAGCTATTATTACTCCTTATGCAGTAGTTATAATATGAGGCCTATTTATATTAGAGATGAGAGTAGTATAAGTAGTATAAGTATAGATAACCTAATAAATAGGTAATAATAGCTATAGTTCAGAGGGCTATTATAATAATAAGGAGAATAACTAACCTATAGATCTACCTCTTTCGCATAGCCTTAGGCGCGCGAAGCTATAGATAATAGGATAGACTTACTTTTATCTACTGCAGTATGGTATTGCGCCTCTACGTCTTCCCGCCCGCGCGCGCAGTAATGGGGACTATTGCCTTTTTTTTATAGAGGGGCAGATGCCACTATACTATATGTATCCTATGTACTGCTAGGTAGATACTGTTATTAGTTACTGGATATAGCTATTTTTGAAGGCTAAGCAGGAAAGGTCCCTCAAATAGAGCAATTAAGCTTATGGTTTGATGACTTCTATAGGGTCTTGAGCAGCTCTCCCCTGGCTGCCTGGATAGGAGGTTATTAAGCCCTCGTAGGCGTGAAGGCTAACAAAGATAAGCTTGAGGCTAGTGATGTTCTCCTGGCTACCCGTGAAGCTGTTTAGCGATTTGCGGATACTGCTTTTAGAAGTAAGCCTGGGAGGGGTGTATTTAGGCCTACTATAGTGGAGGTTGATAACGGTTATACTGATAATAATAACGAGAAGACTGGGAATACTAATAATAGGTATCAGTATTGAGGAGGAGGCTATAAGCATAAGGCTAGTAGCCAACAAGACTTATATAATAAGAAGTCTTGCTAAAACGACTGCAGTAATAATAGGTGGTATGCTCTCTGCTATTATGAGGGATATACTCTCTAGCGCTGCTATATTGCCTTTCTGGAGGACTGGCCCGAATAGTTTAACCTTAATAAAAACCTTATTAACTGCATTATTAAGAGGATCTAGCTTAGTGGAAATTTAGTAGAGGAATTTAAAAAGGCAAAATCTTATTAATTAGGTAAATAACTATATAGTAACTATAATAGTAGATGCTGGGATAGCAGATATAGGGGGACTATTATAGTAATTAATAAAGTTTAATACTCTCTCTCTTCCTCAGTCCTACTTGATACTAGAGCGATGATATATATATTTAATAATCTATTCCGATTTATTAACCTTTAATTAGCCTCTCATAATAACTTTATTATTGCTAGGACCTTAAGGGCTGCTATTAGTAGCTAGGGGTTAGTAGACCTTTACCTTTAAGACCCTAGAGGGCTACTAATAACTTTTTGACTTAATAATGTGGCGTATTGTAAAATCTTACTACTAGCCTTATATCTATGTAACTACTATAAAAGAAGGGTATGTGGTGGGATACTAGACCTGGTAACTCTGATTAAAACTGCCTTTAATTAAGAGATTATACCTATGTGGTGAAGATATTTAATATTAACTAATAGTATCTACTTAAGTATTATCTATATAAGGGGGCAAGTATCCCTATGGGGCTTGTGGTGATAGCTATCCTAGATGAGATATATAAACGCCCTCTTCGCCAAAAGTATAATTCTTTAACTATTTGCAGACCCCTTTGAGGTTTAACGTTATTATGGCACTAATGTATAGGCTATTGCGGCCTAGAGCCCTTATGTCAGCTGCGCGAGGCTACGCGAGGGGTCTATATTAATAACAATAAGCCTATTGAGACTATTAAGTGCGACTCTTGCGCTATGGCGAAGATAATAAGACAAGTCCGCCGAGCCCCGAGAGAGTTAGTAATATTATTAAAACCTAGCGAAAGGATTGCTATTAACTTCATAACTATGATAAGGGATATGGAGGGTATATGTCGGCTGCTATTGTGGCGGATAGAGCCTTAGGCTTTACCTAGGACTTCTACCTAGCTAACTAAATAAGTAAATCCCTTATTTAAGTAGTAGATAAAGTTATATTGATAATTAATGTGTAGTATAAGACTAAGGTCCAGGTTATTAAGGCTAATAATAAGATACTTCAATACCTAAGAGTTGTAGTAAGGCTTGAGAGTAAGAGTATTTAAATAGAGCTATTTGCTCTAAATACGTGAGCTTAAAATGGAGGTGCTAAAAGGATTGCTGCTATTATTAAGTAAAAGGCTCGCTCGCTATAACTCTCAGCCTCGCTACCTATGGTGCTATGGCCCGAAATTATAAAAGCGGCTACCTACCTATGTAACTAGACGCCACAAAAACAGCAAAAGGGCTGGAAAATGCCTTATGAGAGGCTTTATGAGAGGTTAAAAGAGGGTTTTGTAGTACCTGATCTAACCTATCTTTAAGCATATGGTAGTAAGTCTTTTGTGATGGCTTTAGACGCCTAACTTCATTAAAACCGTTGCTAGTAACTAGCTGCAAAAGCCTGGATTGGCTATCTGATTGGATATACTACCTCAAATAGCTATAGGATTTGGAACCCTCTGAAAGGAGAGGTTATTACTACTTGAGATATCCTGTTTGATAAACAAGCTATTTTTAATAGTTAAATAGATACTTGCTATAATAACTTTAAAGATATAACTCTGGAGGAGATCTAAAATCACTATACTACGCTCCTTAACCTGAGAACTACTATTTGGAGCGACTCTGAAGCTATTGTAGACCTAAATAACGACTTATATTATACTAAAGACGAAGATGGTAAAGTATCTATATTAGAGTAAGTTTATAGCTATTCTTAAGTAAAATTTGCTCTGCTGCTAACTCCCCTATAGTCTCCCGAATTAATATTCTTCTAAGCACTTAAGGAAGGTATTTACGCTAAGCTCGACGTGAGGGGGCATATCTTAGTAGTTTCTAATAATGCTAACCTAAGTTTAGACTTTTGTTTGAAGGTTAGAGTCACTACGAGGACTTCATATAAGGCGGTCTTCTTAGGCTATGCTACTAATAAATCTCATATAAGGGTAAAACCTAGTGAACCTGATATTTATTACTTGCCTCGTGTAAGCGAACCTGATATACTGTGTATGCCTCGTGTATGTGAAACTGATGATAGTTAAAGGTCTTTAGTGTGGTCTGATTAACCTATTGATCCTTTAGTGAGCGGCTATAAGCCTGCCTGGGATATTATAATAAGGCTACTATTTCTAGCCCTAGAAGTAATAACTTTAGGGATAAATCTAAAGTAGTAAAATGCTTACTGGAAGTTATTGCTAAAGTTGCCCTTATTATACGTCAAACTATAAAATCACCCTATGGGGGCTGAGTTTATTTAGGCTGAAGAGAGTTATCTCTAGAGCTACTAAATATCCCAATCTTAGTTAATAGTATTGCAAAAGACTGCAAAGGGTTATAAGGTCCTTAGATGCTACTAGGTATATACCTATAAGCTGAATAAGTATAGTAAGCTTCTAAAAGTTAAGGTGAGACTTATAGTAAGAGGCGATTAATAGCCTCATACCCTTTATAATAGCTATGCTACTATATTAGCTGGGATATTATTTAGGACCCTCATTATTATTACTAACTAATTTAATATAGATCTGATCTAATATAATGCTATTAATACTTTTGTATATGCTAACCTTAATGAAGAGGTTTATATAGAGATGCTACTAGGGTATTGAGAGCCTAGAAGAGTGCTTAAGCTCCTGAAGGCTCTATATAGGCTTTATAGATCCCCTCTTTTATAGTAGTAATACCTCGAAAAGGGTCTAAATGCCCTCAATTTTGAGTAGATACCTAGTGAAAACTGCTATTGGCGCTATAGTAAGGTCTTATTCTTCTTCTATGTTGATAACTGCGTTATAGCGTATCCCCCTGAAGATTGTAGTTATGCCACCTCGCTGATTAAATAACTATAGAAATGATACCATCTTGAGGGTAGTTAAGACCTATATTGGTTCCTAGGGATTGAAGTCCTTTGAGATTGTCTGAATAAGAGGCTATAGCTATTGCAGTTAGTATTTATTGATAAGTTAACGAAACTGCTGAATAACTATATTGATACTGACTTATGATATAATACTCTGATGGCTACTAAAGAGTTACTCATATATAAAGGGCAAGCGACGCCTTAAGAGATTTAGCTATATTAATAAAAAGTTGGATTGCTATTATATGCTACTATTATAACTAAACCTAATATTGCTATTGTAGTTAGTTGTCTTGTGAGATTTAACTAAAACCCTAGCCTAAAATACTACTAAGCTGCTAATTGAGCTATATAATACCTGCTGAAGTTAAAAGGGCTCTACCTTAAGTATGGGGTTAAGGATATTAATGGGCTGAAGGTGGCTTTAGATGCTAGTTTTGTAGATAACTTGATAGACTGAAAGAGTTCTTAAGCCTTCGTAATGAAGCTATTTGGAGGAATAATTGCTTGGAGGGCTAATAAATAATAAATAGTAATAACTTTAACTATAGAAGTAGAGCTTTTGGCCCTCTTATAGGCTGCGAAAGAAGAACTATTTGCAAGTCAGCTAATAACCGCCTTATGGGTGAGCCTCCCTCCTAGAGAAGAGCCTTCCTATATAGTTGCAGTTAATTAGCCTCACAATAGCCTTAAGGTAGTTATCTAATGTAATAATACCTAAATAATACAGCTAGTAACCTAAGGGATTATTTAACTATAAACTAAGTTACGCTATATTAATATCCACAGCTATTAGCTATAATAAGAGATTTAGGATAACTATATAGAGGTTATTGATACCCAGTTAGCTAAAATAATAGTAGAAAGGATAATAAAGGCCCTGCTAGCTGCCGCCTTCGCTACCTTTATTAGCTAACTTAATCTCGCGGATAATAGGCGCACTAAATTAGAGACTAAATAGGCTAAAATAGCTCTATAAATAGCGTCACTCTTTCCTACCCACTAGGAGGTTTTAATGAGCATAACGGGAGCGATTTAAAGCAATAGATATACCCTCAAATAGGCTATATATAAAAGGGCCTATAAGTAGGGGATTTGAGATTTGCAAAAGTAGCTATTTGGGCTATTTGGGCTATTTTAGCCAGTTTAAACCCTTTGGGCACTAACCTAAGGGGGCGTGTCGAACTGGGCGTATGCCGATTTAACCTGAAATCCGTCCCAACTAGTAGCCAGACTGTGGGTACCTGTATCTAGCATAGACTTTTGGTGGAGACCTTTGTACCTTAGAACTTACGAAATACACACACCGATTTTCACCCAATTGACGCAAAAAAGTCCGACAAAATACTCACCTTTCTCAAAGTACCTCAAGCGTACAGTATATTCGTCGGAGTTTTAAGGCCCCTAAACTTATTACTAAACTATTGCGTTATAATTATTATTTTAGGCGCGTGATTCAAACATAGGAAAAACAGAGGGTTATAATATTCACAGATGTCGCGATGCGGCACCACAGTACTAGCAGCCCTGCGTGGCTCCGCCGCAGCCCTGCGTGGCTATGGTGGCGTGCAGTATAGCTACACGCTTACATAAGCCACTCTACTGCCTATTTTACTGCGCCTCGCGCGTAACTATCTCTAAATAAGATAGTTACCTTCTATAACTCGCCCTTACCCCTACCTACAGGCTCGTAACAGTTATAAGCCCAGCTCTTCTGCTTATGAATACCCCTTTTAATCTCTCTAAGCCTAGGGAAGGGTGAGTAGCTTTCTCCCAGACCTTTTAACCTCTCTTAACTAATTTTCTATATCTTTATTTAATAACCTTTCTAAACCTCCCGCTATTTTATAAACCCCACGATACTCTCGCTATATCTACTTTCTCTATAGAGGTAAAGCTCTAAAGCCCAGCTAACTAGCCTCACTAGTATCTAAACCTACATACCTCCGCGCAGTCTGAAGGCATCTAGAAGTTTATTAACCCTAATAGGCTAGACTCTAGTAAGCCCTTAGATGCTCTTAAGCCTACTCTAATTATTTAGGAGTTTATTACTAAGCGCGAGGTATACCTTTAGGCTTAGTACTAAGTAGACCTCACTAAATATAAGGTATCTAGTAAGGCTTCTACTACCTCTACTACTAAAGGAGGCTCTTAAATAATTCTAACTATAGAGAGTAATAATAATATTAAGCCCTCTCCCTCTTAATAACTTTAGGAGAGCTCTTAAAAGGCCCCCCTCACTACTACTCTAGGAGGTAGAGCGCTTATAAGGCTAACTCTACTAGGCCCTATAATATAGGCTAATATCTGAGAGGAGTAGAGCAACGCTCTTAAATTCTACTCTACTAATAGTATAATCCTCACCTTATAGGTTTTATTATACTAAGCCCTTTAGGGGGTTATTTTCTAAATAGTTGACTTAACTTACCTTAAGAGCGCGGGGATTAAGCTAAATACCTCAGATAAGTCTCAGCTAAACCTTTAGAACCTTATTTACTATCTTAAGTAGTACTTAAGTCGCTCTAATAAGGGTATTAAGGAATAAGTATACTATAATTATAAGGAGATTCTAAAGTATACTAAGTATATAATGAGGCTATTTAAGTAGTTTAAGGAGTAGTACTATCTCTATAGTCTTACTAAGAGTTAGTAAATCCCTAAGGCGTAAGGGAGTTATAGTAAGCGCCTATTCCTTAAAGCTATTTATTACTATATTGCTCCTACGGCCTAATCTTAGCTAAATTCTATTATATAAGTAGATAAAATTAATATATTAAGTCTCACACTTAAGTAGCTTAGTATTATCCTCTTTACTAAGATTTATAGTAAACTAGCTAATACCCTAAGCTATAGAAGGAGCTATAGTAAGGCTCTAGGCGTATATATAACTCTTATAGGCTGCTCTAATAATTAGGACCTACCTAAGTCCGCTCTTTTTACTACCTCCTCCTTTTTTATAGGCTTACTAAGTAAGATACCTACCTATCTCTATAGGCGCTACTACTACTAATCTCTATATTATTACTTATATATCTAGCAAGCCTTTATAAATACTCTAATAGAATAAGCTAAGGACTATAAAATAGCTAAGGATAAGGCTTAGCGTATATAGGAGATAATAATATCTCCCTAGTAGGCCTACCTCTATACTAGTCTCTAGAAGGTAGAGTAGATTATAAAGGAGTCTTAAAGGACTAAATAGCTCCCCTCTAACTGAGGTAAGCGTAGTAGTTAAGCTAAGCGTAGCGGATGTAGTAGCTCTAACTCTAGAGGCTACTAGCTACCTAGTAATATCTCCTGCTATATTATTAATTATAGCTTATTACTAGATGAGGGCGAAATAGTAGAAACCTATTTAGCTATATTTACCTTCTTTAAAAGCCCCCACATCCTCTCTTAGAGCATTATCTTTAATAACTATAGTACTCTTTATATTATTAATAATAAGAGAAAGCTAATAGCTAAGTCCTTTATTTGCTCTTATAATAATAAGGTAATTGAGGTTAGTAGTATAAGTATGCCTATCCTCAGTAAAGGCACCTAGTATATCCCAGATACTATTAAAAACACCACTATAAGCCAGAAGAGCGCCCTAATATTAAATAATATTGCTATTATTAAGAATATACACACTAACGTTATCTCTAAGGCGCTCCTCTACAAAGCTAGTATTTAGTATAGTAGCTATAACTACACTTTATAGCATGGGAAGCCTAGTAAATCCACCTATATTAAGCAGCTTATTTATAAGAGTAAGTTAGTATTCTTCTAATATAACCCTATTTCTACCTACTCGCCTTATCCCAAGATCCCCATAAGCTCCGCTAGTATTATAGCCCTATCTAATAACAAGAGGCCTGCGCGGCTATTATATAACCGCGCAGCTAAAAGAACTAATAAAGCTCACATTTAGTATCTTCGCTCTAGACACCTAGATTAGGCTGCTCTCAAGCGCCTAGTCTATAACATTAGGGGGGTATAAATCAAGGCCCCCTCACATATCTAATATGAATACTGCGCTTAAGCATACATCACTCAGGTTATCTCACGCAGTCCGTTAGCAGGCAAAGCCCCCCAGCCCTACTATAGAATAGTATAGGATCTTTTTAACTACTAGAAGCTTAGCAGACTATACGCCTAGATGCTCCTAATTAAGAATAAGTATAGCAGAAGGCTCTTTAGGATCCCTTTAGTCTCTAAAGAGTATAACGAGGTATTTAGAGCACTCTTTATATTTAAATATTAGGTGCGAAGATAAAGAGGCCTAAATATCTATAAAATTCGTCATAATATCAAGCGCGCTGTGATCGCCATCCTAGGCTTCACGCGCTATAAATAATAGATAGCAGAATAAGGTATCAATATAGAACTCCCACTAGCAAATATAAAGGAGCCTATAGGAGGAGGCGAGCGCGCAGGCAGCGAGGTTATTCTAAAAGCCCTAGCTATATTAAAAGGAGCTTACCTACTAATCTACCTTATATTAGAGGCCTAGAGAGCATCTATTTTCATATATAACATCAGCCCGCGCGCCGCAAATAACTAGCAAAGCCCTATTCAAAAGGAACTTAAGTGGTTTTAATAATACTTCTAATAGTAGCAGCTAGACCTCACGCTTTTAACGCACTAGGACCTTCGCCCACATTAGGGAGAGCTCTATACCTATAGCTATAGAGCTTACCTACTAGAGGGAGCATAAGAGAGAGGCATTAGGAGACGCTATTATAAGGTTAACTCCAGGGCCTATCAAAGATACCTCATAGGATATATATCTAAAATATATAACCTCTATAGGATCTAGGTTCCTACGCTTAACTAGGTTATTATCACGCATAATATACGCTTTAATGAGATGAAATTCTACTCTCCAGACGATAAGGTAGACGCCCTAGACGTCCAGAGTGCTTAGGAAATTATTAATGAGGTTGAAATACCTATTAAATTAGCTAATATAGTCCTCAAGACCTTAGGGGTGCTTAATAAAGCTACTAGCAACCTTATAATAAATAATACCCCTAGAGAGCTATTTAGGCCCTCTACGCTA
>JAXCEF010000499.1:0-37342 GCA_037178605.1 Colletotrichum euphorbiae | reverse complement strand
TTCCTCTCTGCCTTTAAGTAGGTTTAGTATCCTACTACTAGGGTATATATAGGTGCTGGGGGGATACTAGTAGTATTATATCCTGACTAATAAGGGTTTTTTAGGTACTACCCTGTATGTTCCTTATGGTCTAAGTGGGTTCCACACTTGTTATTATAGTAGGTAGTCTAATGAAGTTATTTGTGATGTGTAGTTTTAATAGTGAGGCTTACTTGTTATTTCTCGGGTACTAGTTAAAAGCGTTCTTTCTTAGGGGATCAATATTTATAGGCTAGATATCCCGTCTTGTTATAGTTATAGTATTACTTATCTTTCTTCTAGTTATTATTCTGCTTGCTGTCTTTATGGGCTGCGCTGAGGTCTATAGGTCTACTATGGTATCTATAGGCAGTGGTATACTAAGGGGCCCTGGGGTTATACCTGTAGTTAGAGGTTCATTCAGCGCGGTGGTTATTACTAGGTTAGTATAGGTTGCCCTTTTTTCTATTATTATTTCATCCTACTTTATTATTCTAAGTAGACTATCCTTTGCGTTCAAGGCGTTGTTTATAGAGGTAGTTATTAATTTTAACTATAGTATCTATATATTAGTAGAGTTCTTTAGGGCGGTTAAGTTATGCGAGCTTATCCTTAACTTCTTTCTTTAGGCCTTAGTAGAACTTAGCTATTAGGGCTTCTTCTCCCCAGTCTAGCTTAGATAAAATCTGCTAGAACTTAGTAGTATACTTACTAGCTGATCCTTTCTATATGAGATTAGTGAGTTTATATTTAGTAATTTATTCTTTATCTGGGCTTCTAAAGGCTTCCTAAAGTTTCTTCTCAAACTTACTATACTTCCCAAATACTTTCTGAGTTTCTTTATCTTACTAGTTATATAGTCTACCTAGTTAGTCTCTTATTAATAGTTTGAACTAAGCGAGAGTATCTCCCCTGAGGAAGGATGCAGCTTGGTAAACCTTTATAGTTTTATCTTGAAATAAGGCGGTGTAGTAATGAAGGTAGGCTCGGGTGCGGGTGAGAAATCCTTAAAGGGTTCCTAGCTCTCCTGAGTATAGAGCAGGTTCTAGGTATTTAGCCTTAGGTCCGTGTTAGGTAGCTAGTTATGCGTTTTTCTATTAGAGCTGGAGGATTATATCATATATCTATTAAAGGCTTATTATTTCCTAGGTATTTATAGGGGCTATCTGGGCCTATTAGTTATTTGCGGGTCTCAGGGCTATAGGTCGTACGTTCCTAGTGCTATTAGCTTGCTGCGCGTTATTATTAGGAGTTAATATAATTCCTATCTTATACTATTTAGTAGCGTTAAAAGTTAACTTACTAAATAGGAGTAATTAAAGTATTATAGTTAGCTATCTAATAGTAGGGTTCTACTAATAGAAGCTAAGGGATAACGCTAGGTTAATAGTATAGTCTTATTATACTATGTTACTAAATAAATCTTAGGGTTCTAGGAGTATAGTAATTAGTTATAGTCCTCATAAGGGGGTCGCAGTATAAGATAAAGCTGAGAGTACCTATTAGAGTAATTACGAAGTTAATTACTAAAGAGCTATAGAAGTCTGTTCTTAGGAGTCCCAAGTCTATACTATATATAAGTCCCAAATAGTCCTTTTCACCCTTATTACTAATCACCAACTGGGTACTAGTGATCGCTCAGTGACTGCGGGTAAGCGCTCAGTAGTTACAGGTAAGCGCTCAGTAGTTCTTTCTGCACGCTCAGTCTTATCTTATCGCCACGTGACTTATACTATAGTTCTTCCATACCGTGAGCATCCTAACGTTCCCGTGATCCTGCAGTACAAATATCCTGCCCTAGCCGTCTGATGCCTAGGTGGTTTGGTTGGTTGTTATCCTTGCATAACGGGTCGTAACACTAGACCCCTTATAAGCTCTCTACTACTTGAGAATATATTAACCCCTACTAGATAAGCTAGCTAGGTTTATAAAGGGCTCTATAATAGTAAAGCAAGTAAAAAATGGGCAGTAGATATATCAGTAGTCCCTTAGTTAACCCCCAAGAAGAGAGATAAGCTTCAGGATTAGTTTAGCCTATTTAGCAAATTAGATAATAATAAGTATATGTAGCGCCTACTTTTTTAGAAGGTTTAGAAGGGCTTTAATAAGTAGGCATATTAACTAGTAGTAGCCTAGCAAAAGATTGAGGTACTATAAGCTGAGGTTAATGCTAGCAGGGCTAGGAAACGCAAGAAGGTCAAAATGAGCTCGAATTTGAAGTTTGCTGATATTGAGGCTATTTGGAGGGCCCAAATTGAGGCGGGCGAACTTGAAAGTAGTATAGATGAATCTAGTGAGTCCGAAAAGCCTAGTGACAGCGAAAGTTGCATCGTTGTAGTATCATAATATATATAAAAAGTGGCTGAAGTTGATGTGTATTAATGTGAGGGTATTAAAATTGGGGGTGCTGAGAAGTGGGGGGTGCCGAGAAGTGGGTGACGGATGTTACCTTGCACTGAGTTCGGCCTTCTTTTGGCCTGATAATGCCTGGGCCAGTATTAGCATTGGACACAGTTCGCAGCGGCCGTACCTGCCGGAACGTCTCGGAGCGGAAATTGATGATCTGCGCTTTAATGTCACAACACAGAAGAACACAACTCAGTAGCTGGGCAGCTTCAATGATAAGCGCTTACATCCAGCAACCTGGTTTTGGTTCCGCGTCTCTGCTAACATGGCCTCGCCGCTTGTTTGCGGAGTTGACAGCTCCAAAATTCAGCTTCAGTTTCAGTCTGACTCGAAAGTATTGGCCACCTTTTACACTACCAAAGGATGGTGAAGCGATGGGCTATGGATAAGTGCCGCGCTCGAAGATAAGGGGTGTTAGATATTTCTCAAGATGGGAAGGGCGAGCGGCCTCGTACATTGCCGAAATGCTTGCTTTTACTCCAGCAGCTTTGACATTCGATTCAGTATTATAGGCAGGAATAGCATAGAGTGAAGAAGTTAGTCTCCACTCTTAGGTATATATTAGCTCTAATATTTATCCCTAGCCCCCCTTTCCCTTAGTAGGGGGCTAGAGGGCTTATAAGGGGCTACTTAATACCCCTCTACTAGACTAAGCCTCCTTCAAGCTCCTCTAGGCTCCTATAGACTGGGCTCCTCTATTCCTACCTAGATCCATTAGACTTCCCTATACCCCTATCTACTTAGCTACTAATCCCATATCTCAGAACTAACCCGTTGGCTTGTGATTAGCTAGCTCCTCTATATCAAATTCGCCCGGCATCTCGATTCGGCAAGAGCAAAGAACTACTGGCAGCAAGCTTGCGAATTCGGAGATGAATCTGAGAGACTCTTTGATTCTAATGGCGCCGTCTCACCCTTTGACAAATCACTGTCTTATCGTTTCGCTGATGGCGCATATTTTGCCGCATTGGCCTTAGCACATGTGGGAGATTTGTCGGCCCCGTTATCCAGTCCAGGTGCAGTGAAAGGCTTTTTCTTCAAGCATCTGCGATGGTGGGCGACATATTGCGCAAGCATCTTCTATCCAGACGGCACTCTGAATCTTGGCTGGTTACATGCGTGGGTCAATCTGATGTTGAACATAGCGCATTTAGCTGACGATCCTGCACAGAAACATGTATCTCACTGAAGACTACAACTCACCACGATCCCCACACTGGTGTCTGAACTGTCATGTTGCTGTTATCATCTCTGCCGATCATCCATTCTGGACCGAAGTAGAGGATCTGTTCCAACCACACCGTCGCATCTTAGCAGCAGGTTGTTAACTGCCCCTCGTCAGATCATTTTAAACCACCCAAGAGCAGCAAACCATCACTTCATAGTTTCCACGGCATAGCTTACTGGAGTTTTTTCAAATCCCACGCTGCAAGAAACTGCAAGTTCGCCTGCTCTTCCTTGGGTGGAGATTACGGAACAAGCGGGAGTGGGGCGTGGCACGGGTACACCCATGAAGTTAGGTTCGCAACATACTCTCTTCGGAGTGTGTTCTCTTTCATTTGGATAGTTCCCATGGTTTACCTTGCTGAATAACCAAGTGAGCTTTGCTTTGACTTATATAACGATTATTTGCGTAATTTACCTGGTTCAGCTTGGTATTCAACCAAAGGAAAGCACCATCTTGCCAAGAGGTCTCTTCAAAAGCTGGCTGGGAACGCTGAGGGGTACGATGTCGATCACGAGTACAAAGTCATGCGGCAAGAAGTAGAGGAGTCTATCGCGCTAGCAGAGTCTCGGGCGAATAAGGCTTGGAAGGCCTTGCTGACGAAGGTCAACACCAAGCGCATGGTCATCGCAACTCTTCCGTTCATATCTCATTTTTATACCACATACTTTTTCAGCCTTGCCAAATCCGATGATCCATCCTTGGGAAACATGATCATTCAGCTCATCCTAGTGGTCGGTATCATAACAGGCTTCTATCTGGTGGACAGAGTTGGGGAACGAACCCTTGGCGGTGGCTTCATCATAAGAATTGTATGCTGTAAGATTGGAGGCAAATTATTCAAGGAGCAGACGGCAAATGCGGTCTTGGCAACCCTATGTTCACTCTGGGTATTCGTATCCAATACGCCAACACATTGGCGACTATCGGTACGTCAAATCCGCTAATTGTCTTTCAACCGTATACTCGATGCAGGATGGACTAGTCTCAACTTGGGACAAAAGGTTGGCTTGTTCTTTGGTGGGATCAGCTTTGTGTATCTCGTCCCACGCGCCCCCCTATTTCCCGAACCCAAGGGCCGAACGTATCAGGAGCTCGACCACCTATTTGAGAGACGTATCCCGGCCTGGAAATTTGCCAAGATCAAGACAGCCTATTAGGCGACTGTGGAAATGCCGTCGGACGAACAATGCGCCTAGCAGCTCGCTGATTTCTGTGCGATCGAAAGGGTGGCAATAGTATTAACAACCACAGGTGAATTGGATAATCCTGAAAACATCTTATGTAAACTTAATCTCAACGAGTATTTGGAGTGGTCGAATCCTTAACGTTCGATGTGCACTGTCAGGGTTCACCAAATGACCCTTTCTCTAAACCTTATACCTAAAACCTCGACTGGTTGCTGTGTTTTCACCTCCGCGCAAGGAAACATCTGCAATCTCCTGCCTGTCTAGTCTGTTGTTGCGAACCACAATAAAAAGCCAAGTGGCCGCTAGCAGGAAGAAGGAGATGATGACCAGAGTCATGCTGATTGTCATTCCGCTCTCGTAGTATGGTCCGTCGCTCGTCTTGAAAATCCAGGCAGAGATGTAGGCGGACGTGTTGCCTAAGCCAACCACGAATCCTGCACCAATTGCGCGTTGGAAAGGTGTTTGCAAATTTTGTATCGTCAGAATCCAAATCATCGGCAATGTGATGAAAGTTCCCATGGCAATGAAGTACAGAGCCATCATGGTGACGTTGGAGTTCTCGTGTTGTGCCTTTCTTAGGACAGCATAGCCGATGATGGTGAAAACAAAACCGACCAGTCCAAACCCTGATCGGTGATTGAGACGATCTGAGGCAAACGATGTTACCAGACAGGCGGCTGCAGCCACAACAAAGATGGGCACAATTTGGGCTTGAACGTCCGCAGCGCTGAGTTTGGGATGGAATGACTTGACGAATGATGGCGAGAATATGGAAACCGAGTATGCCGTGGTTGTCGTGAAGCAGTAAAGAATGGCCCAGCTGTAGTTCAGTGGATTGAGGAAGAACATCTTCCACTCCGCCCAGATACCGATTCTTGTCGTCCTAGTCTCTACAGAAGCCTCGATGATCCTCTTTTCAGTCTCGGTCAAGAACCTGGCTTTCGATGGTGGGCCAACATTAGAGAAAGCGCATAGGAGAGCAGCGGCGGTTGTGAAGATGCCTTCAATGATAAAGATCCTGGCTTTGGTCAGCACCAAGTCGACGAGAACAGTCTAAAAAAGCATGGAGGAAGACATACCACCTCCAGCCGTTGAAGCTGTTTGTGGTCTTAATGTTCGCAATTGCATATGCAAAGAAATTGCCAACTATACTGGAGCAAATATTTGCTACTGTAATGAGGCTTAGGCGCCACTGAAGATGAGCAGCCGGGTAGTATAGCGAGCAGATAAAGACACAGCCAGGAATCAAGCCTGTATCAAAGACGTTAGTTGTAGAATATTGTGATCGAAGGTAACGCACCTGCATCGAAGACGCCGACGAAGAATCGTGTCACGATCATTTGGTCATACGTCTTGACGAAACCCTGGGCAATCGTGATCAGCCCTACCGGGACAGTCTGGTTAGCACCGAGCCCGGACGGGACGACGTTGGTAACAAACCGAGGAGGACATCCAGCAGACACATGTACCACATGAACGAAAAGTTGAACCTTCGGTCCAGCCATCGCATTAGAAGATTGCTGGGCACTTCAAAAAGAATGAGAGGCGCCGCGGGCATGGTGAGGACGACGAAGACTTTCATGGCGTTCAGCTTTAAATCCTGTGGCAGCTGTCGAATGAGGGCCGCTCCAATATTCGTTCGCCCCATTAGCGACAAAAAGTTGAGGAAGAACATAGCAATCATCAAGTGCTTGTCAAGCTTGTAGAGGAGCTTCCTGTCGAAGACCTTTTTTCCAATGCCCGACTCATCGCGCTCGCTGTTCAGGGAATCGGTTCTCGAGTATACCGGCTGATTGTTGGCCACGCCTTTACTCTTCCCAATCTCGTCCAGCTTTTCGATTTCTTCGATCATCTTGGAGTTTCTTTTAGGGGGAATTTCGATTTCCAGGTCGTTGACCTCAGTGATGGACATGATGGGTGGCCTGGACATAAATATCAATGTGGCGAACGGTCGCGTCGAAACGGTATGGACGTCAAAGGGACAGGAGATGAGCGAAAAATTACAGAGTATTACCGAAGCAAACGAGTTGCCCGCAACATGCGACGAAACTTTCCGCGAGATGGATTTCACAATCTGACCCCGCCATTACCCGTATCCTGCCACGTCTGTCCGGAAGCTCACGAGCTAAGGAAGCTTGTCTTCCGAGGGTTTGTGTCGAGCACAGACTAGACATTCATCAGCGGGAACGAGACAGAATGCACGTCGGGCGTCAAGAAACTGTAAAACTTTGGTAGCCGGATGTCCCTCAAGTTCGTCCGTGCTTCGTAAACCGGGGATTCGGAACAAAGATGGCATATATAAGCCATCACTTTGGAACCTCATTTCAAAGCCGGGACTGACCGTTGTCGTGGACTTGACAAGCCGGACTAAGCTCGAATGTGCCGGGCTCATGGTATCGTGGTCCTTCACACTCAAAGTTGTGTTGCTTGAACAAGTCGACTGTCGAGAAGGATGGGATGAAGGACGGGACAGTTTTCCACAATTTCCCATGTTGAACATTTGGTGGTAACATACGCCGTCTGAACCTCGGCGCTCGGTCAGCAAAACCGGCACCAGAAGAGTCCAGGTGTAGAGATGCGGCTGGTTTCTCAGCGTAGGATGGCCCTATTCCGTCAATCACAGACGAGGCAGAGATTGCTGCGTAATTAGTCTCCAGCTCTCACCACCCTGTCGTTCCTTGAAACATCAGATTGCCCTCATCGAAGACTGGAAGCCGTCGAGTACTGGTCAAGTTCATCGTGGGAATCTTGATTACGACGGTAAGATCAAAGCTTCTTACTTGGGCGACTTCGCCTCATGTAGGTGGACGAACACGGACGCCAAACCAGTCTTGTGCAAGAGCGCGGTGCGTTTTCACGTGAGAGAATTGAGGACATGAGTCACCGTCGCTCAACAGGCAGTCATCAGATGTGAATGATGCGATGTGATTTCAATATAAATCCTTGACAACAGATGCTGGGTGCTGGACTAAAGAAACAAAATGTGCACGTCTGCTTCCTAAATGATTGCAGCAAGCTGCTACAGATGGGTCTTCTCAAGAATAGAAGGTGCTGTGAGTGAGATTTGTAGGTATGGTTGGCGAATCTGAAAAGGCGAGTCACCTAGCGGCGAGCATTGCTTGCAGCTGCAAAGATAGATGTGAATCGGGCAATTCGGCCCTCGCAAGAGCCGCTGACCTCCTTCTATGTTGAGGCACCTCTAGTTCGGTCATATTCCATGTGACCAGGTTCGGCGGCAAGTCCGCGGCGCGACATGTGTGCCCGGGATTTTGTCTTTTTCGTCGCATTCCGAGTAAAATGAGTACTAGGCCAAGAGTCACCAGCATCACGCCAATTCCAACCCCGAATCCTAAGCCAGCGGCAGTACAAACGGATATAGTCGACAATTTTGGAGCCATAGATTTGTCTTCCATCCAATTAGTCAACGTCGCTCCGCACAGAGCACTCTAGATCGACGATAACTAAAGATGAACCACTTAGCATAGGCACTATCTGCAGCAAACAAGGGAGATTGCCCACGACTTATATTAACGATAGTCCCGGCATTGATTGAATAGTCCTGTGCGTACTTTGATAATTTTCCTTTTGTTCTAGCAGTGCCATTTCGAGTTCGAAGCTTCTGCGTCAATCTGAATTCGCGTTCGCGGGGGGTGCAAGGAACTATTTGATGGAAACGTGCCTTCCTACTGGTAAAAGCCGTAATTCTGATCTGGTCCCGGGCCAAGGTAGGTAGACGAAGGATCTTCGTCGCGCTGGATGTCGTGGTCAAATCAGAGATGCCCGGTTCCTCGGCTACGGCCCGCAGTCTGCATGATATTCGCAGAGACGATGAAACTCGGCGACGAGTGGCCAAGTTATGTTTGCGACTTTTGAGATGCGAATGAGAGAAAAATTGAAGGTTCCATTGAAAAGAGGACATCCTGGAAACCTGGAAAAGTAAACGAATGACAGCGGGAGCCACGGAGGCGGATGTCAAGGGAGTGCGTCTTGGACAAAATATTGGTAAGGCCACTATCTGCGGGCCTCTTCTTAGCGTTGCGACATGCAACTGTTGGTTATAAGATTGTTTTTGTATGCTATTGGACGTCATTAGCTCACAACAAACCAACAAGATGGTCTAACCCCTTACATGGTGACTTATTCCAGGTACATGGGGGGCAGCTCTGCAGCGCACCTGCAGGCCAGGAAAAAGTTCTTACATTAAGCCCCGGACGTCTTTCCTTGTGAGCTGTATGAGGCATCCGAGTCAAAAGAGTCTCGTTCAAAAGTGGCGGCGAGGTAGACGGCGGCCGTCACATCTTCGGCCGACATGCAGCCATTCGCAGGATCTCGTTCCTAGACCCGCTTACACATTTTCGGCCGCAGACCAGGTCTTGATGAGTTAGCCGCGAGCAATGACGCAAAATCGTTCTTTCAAGTTGTCGGTTGGTGACCGAAACTGATATCCTGCGCGAGCTAGACGAGCTCGAGCGGCGAAGCTGGACAATACTGAGCCCGGGATTTCCGAACGTTCTGTCTTACTTCTGTTTGTGTCTTCAATTCCCCCCGGAGAGCTGTTTGTAGCCTCCCACCTTTCATCTCGTTCTCACCGAGCTTTCTTTTCGAGGCAGTGCTTTGGCGGAAGATCAGGCGGGCAGTCAAATCCAAATGCTTTGAGTCGGATGCCACCCAACCTACAGTATTCTTGCCTCGGTCTTTCGGACGCCACTGCCTCCAGATTCGTTGTGCATCATGCCTTGCCTGAGACGATGAAGCGGAACCTCACGGATTCCTATCGTTGATCGATGCCCCAGTTGGAAACCTCCGCGCATATCTAGGAATGAATGAAGTGTTGGTAGGAATTGGGGTTGCCATTACTACGCTGAACAAGCTTTCGTTCATAGCCTTGATAGACCTCACTCGTCTCCGCTACCCATAGTCCCCCACGGTCTTCAAGGCTCCGTTGAGAATCACTCTAACCCCCTTGATTCGAACAATGCTTTTTTCTATGGGGTCTCTTTATTGAGATTCCAGTGAAATAGTCGGGACTGGAGTGACGAGGACATTCCGCGTTTCCTGTGCCGTATGATTGGTATGAGCTATGAGGTGGTCTTTTGACGTTCGAAACAGCCGTATTGCCCCCGTTTTCGCGAAAATGGAAATGTGCGAAGTCACGCATTCTGGCCCAGCCGAATGTGGGTTTGCTCTTGAAGGTGTGGCGAGGCTTTACATGAGTTTACCCCGTGTTGTTGGCAGAAATGCGACGAAACTACAAAATGTTGCGTCCCCTGCCTTTCTGGCTCAGGTTGTCTTGCACCCAACCTCATCCTTTCTTCTCTTATCATGGGTGTCACGACTATTTCTTCTGGTATTTCGAGGTTGCATACCAATCAATCTTCACCGATGACTGCCCATTATGCCCCCAGGTCCAGTAATGATTGAAGCCATCTGTCCTGGTTGCTTCAAGTCGTTTACCAAGATAGGCAGCATGCATCGGGTCAGTGAATAAGCCATGGAAAATTTCGCAAGGAACTTACATTCCGCAAAGCATATATACGAGGATCGTTGCCGCAGCCCTGTTCCGCGATTCGTGCCGCGCGAGCCGCCCCGGCCCCGGCAAGCAACCCACTCGCAACTGAGCAAAGTACCGTCCGTCTGGTTCAAGATGGCGCCCAGGAAAAGACTGACCGGCATCAGCCATCGTACAATTGTAGCTGTGGAATAACATTTGCGCAAAACACAGCTAGGAATGGTATGTTGTTACTTTTCTGAACGACTCCATTTGATGGAACCTCTGACTGACTGAGGTCATTTGAAGCACCACACGGCACACGGCGCTTGCAGCGTGGCTCAGCAATCTCATTGGGAGCCTCAACACTTTGGTCTTGGCTACTTCAACACCATCTGGACGTCATTCGACCAACCATCGGGACAATGCTGGAATGAGACCCAGTCCCAACTAGTAGGGTGGATGGGAGGAAACCCGGGCGGCGCTTGACAGTAGTTATTAGTGTTGATTATTGGGTATCAAAAGTGCCAGTTCTGGCAAAAGATACAGCTGCCTGGAGGTCATAAACGCGTCAATATTCTTCCTCGCACCCGTTATGTTACCACGTTCACCTTGCCGACCTTGTTATACGTCGTGCCACCCGTCCACTCCCATTCTATAATTTCGACATTGCTGCTATTCCTCTCGACCACTCCGTACACTCTGCCTCCCTGATTGGCAGCAATCTTGACTGGTATGTCACCCCCAGACATACTCTCGATCTCGCCCGCAGTCTTCCACTCTCCATCCGAGAACGTGGTCAGGATGGGCGCCTTGTTCGTCTGCGTAGCCAAAATATGTATGGTCAAATCGGTATTGTTGTAGCCGGAGGAGAACGCCGTGATGGAGGAATTCGTCTCCAATGTCGTGGGCAGCGTCTGGCCGGTCCAATCGTTGTTGTTGGTCAGGTTCAGGCCAATCAGAGAACCTGAATCCGAAACGTAGAACAAGTTCATTTTCTTGGTGTCCTCGAGTGTGTTGATTGGGATGAAGGAGAGGCCGGTGCCCTCCGCAGGCGTGCCGAAGTCTGTAGAGATGGCCGTCGCCTGCCAATCAGTGTTTCCGCCGGTTCGGCGGAGAACGTTTATGGCGCTGCTGGTATCTTGGTAGAGCACTAGGTTGGAAAGATACGAGTCTTGCGAGTACTGCCCATTCGAGAGTAGCTTAGATGAGGCGGCCGCGGTGAATGTATTGGAGACACCTGACTTGTCCCAGGTGAGACCGTTGACAGGATTGGCGTTGATCTGACCCATGACTTTGTTGTTTTCGTTTAGATAGTAGATACGGGCATCGCGTACCTAGGCGCAATACGTTAGCCTGTGCTGGAACAAGGACTCCGTAATGAAACGTTTCACCTACCGTCTTGCTGTGCCAAAACAAACTGTTCGAGATTGGCGTGCCCTCTTTAACGGTGTCATCGACTTTTGCATCGGCAGAAGTCCATGTGTTTGTGGACGAGTTCCAGTATGACTGCCATATTTGCTTGGTGCGAAGTTGGAAAAAGACCATGTGGTTCTCGAAGCCATACTGGTCAGTGAAATTGAGAGAGCCAATGTTGGTAGCTGGCAGGATAGCTCCTGTTGAGTTACTGGAATCGCCGGTACTGCCGCTTCCGCCGGTGCTATCACCGCTTCCGCTTCCACTTCCACTTCCGCTTCCACTGCCGCTATCGCCTGATCCGCTCGAAGAGCTGTCTTGCTGAGAGCTATTCGATGCTGCCGCCGAGCCAGCAACGCCTCCCCCAACAGCGGCGCCGATGACGACGACGATGGCAATGGCCAGGACAATCCAAAACACGTTCCGTCGCATGCCGCAAATTGTAGCAGGCTTCTTTTCATTGATCTCCTCCGTGATGACTTCCGGGAAGTCTCCGTCTCCTTTCGGGGCGTAATAGCTTTGCTGGCTGTATCCGCTGTATCCAGCCGCACCATGATCGGCCGTCACGGCTTGTGGCATGGAGTAGTCGTTTCCATAGTAAGGCGCAACCTCTGGGAGGTCTGGATTGTGGGCTTGCGGCAGACTGCTCGGGTCCTGGCTGGCAACTCGGAACTTGGCCAAGTCATCGGCGTTCCATCCTCCAGTACCGACTCCGGGCGATAGGCGCGTGTCCACCTCGAGACCGCCGTAGTACTCGGGGGGGTGCGCGTAGGAATTGTTAGTCGTCATTGTGCGGCGGCGTTCATATCTGTACAACGACAACGAGGGCCAGAAGAAAATTCAATCGCCAACTCGATCGAAAAGAAGGGTAGAATAGGAGTGGGAAATGGCAGGATTAAAACATACCTCCCCCCCCCCCCCCCCCCCCCCTCCCCAGCGCGAGGGAGGGCTGGAACTGGCAGATATGGAAGACCATGGGGCGGCAGAATGCAACGGTGAGTCTCTAGAGTCTCGAGTAACAAATCTGGAGCCAGAATTGCAATTGCGATGTCACCAAGCGCCTTAGGGGTCCCTGAAGGATCCTAATCCATGCTCGGAGATTGGACGATTGTGAAGAGCTCATTGCTCAGCTCGGTTAAGCGCTGACGGAGCTCCATTTCCAATGGATCGTAATCCCGCGAATGGCTTCAGGGACAAGCGTCTCATCGACCAGGATGTCAGACGCTGTGCCACCCTCTGGCCTCGGCTGTAGAATTAGTACAATCAAAAACACACAAAAAAGAGGGCCGTTAGGCCACGATCGTGGGGTTTTAGTGGCCAGCCAAGCATGGCTGGCCTCCGGCCGCTGATCTTGTGAATCCTTCTTCCCTCAACCAGGGCTTCATCCATGCTGCATCGCGTGGTTCCAGAGAATGGCAAGGTTGACTCGTTCCCAGTATCAGGTTCTACCTGGCCAAGCCATCACGGCAGGGAACGAAACTCGGTGCCTAAGCAGACAAACAGGGCCGAGACCGACAGCGGCCGCATCCCGTCCGGAAGTCCTTTTTCAACGAGTGCCGTCCCACGTCAGTCCAGCGCCCTTCTATTTTGACGGATTGAGAGTCGAAATAGCCGCCGTTGATAATCACCCACCGGCCGGGATGGTTTAAACAGGCCAGGCTTCCAGTGGCTGTGTAGTAGCAACTCTTTTTTTCCAGTTGGGGCATGAAAAAAGTCGACATTCAGTGAGATCCTCCATATGTAGATTCTCGGAATTGATGTCCGATTTTCAGCGTCATCTTCAGCGTCATCGCGTGCGGACACTATACTTGTATTACAAATGCCACGACATTATAGTTCAATAGAAAAACGACCGCGACCGTACAAATCTTCAATTCAAACCGGCTAGAGCTCGATTCATACTATCTATCCGGCTCATAATGGATTACAACTACATACAGGCGTCTTTTCCGAATGCTTCGGACAACCTCCGCATCGCCTACGTGGATGAGCAACCAGCTTCACAATGGAACCTAGAAGTGTCATTGTTCTCATCGATGGCTTCCCACAGACGTCGTATCAGTACCGGAAAGTCATTGAGTCATTCATGTCTACCGGGTAGGATATGATTCTCTCATGACTAGACATCCTCGTCGGCAACTAACTCGTCCCAGGTACCGAGTTATAGTGCCCGACTATCGTGGCGCGGGATTATCCTCCAAGCCCGAGACTGACTTCAGAAAGACCACCATCGCAAATGACATCGTCGATCTATGGGACCATCTGCGTATCTTGGAGCCGGTGCACATTGTTGGCCACGATATCGGCGGCATGGTTGCATACGCCTTCGCAACGCCATATGCGGGGCGCACCGCGTCTCTGGTCTGGGGCGAGTGCCCTCTTCCGGGTACTAAAGCTCATAAAGAGGATCGCACCACCCATGGCGTGCAGCAATTCCATTCTCTCTTCAACCCGGTCCCAGATCTGCCTGAAACCCTCGTCGCAGGCCGGGAGGAGATTTATCTCAGTCACTTCTTCGATAAGATCTGGTACAATAGGTCAGCTGTATCAAAGCCTGACTTGGATCAATATGTCGAGATGTACAGTCGACCTGAGGCTCTGCGCTGCGCTTTTGGTCTGCATAGAGCCTTCTTAACTGATGCAGGAGAGAACCGCGAATGGATTGAGAAACACGGCAAATGCAAAATCAGAAGTTTGGGTCTGAGTGGGGGAGAAGGCAGAAATAAGAGACTGCTCCAGAGATGTTCAAGGAGGTGCATGAGGACGGGTCGTGCAAAGTCAAGGAGGTTCCTTAAAGCGGGCACTACGTCGCCGAGGAAAGCCTCAGGGAGTTTATCTATACCGTGATAGACTTTATCGAAGGGCGGGTCTAGGAATTCAAGAGGTTCGGTCAGTCCGAGTCCACGTGAGAATTGAGAAGTTATACTGCTGCAAAACAACGATCTCATTCATAATTGCGGTATCCGTCTTCGGTCATGTTAAAACCCTCCTTTCCGTCATTGCTTTTCGTGGCTTGGCGCCTGCGTGCTGCTGTTATCACATCTTCCAATAGCTATCACCACCATATAAACCCGAACCGTTCTTGCATTTAGGGTGTTCATAATCATCCGCACTTCCCATCGGCCACATTGGAATGAAGCACACCTTATCCAAGTCGCAGCCCGAGCAACGCTTGAAGCGACTCCACCCGAGGTAGGTAACTAGAGAGCGGAGTGTTTTCGTGGACCAGTCCAAGTCCACATCTGAAGACTTCTCGGGACTTGAAAGTCTTTCCCTTACACTAAAGAGCGCAGAGCATATCTCCGAAGTCACAGTCTCGAAAGCTGCGTGTATGAAACCATCAGCTTCGCTTGAGGGAACAATGCTCTGCAGATAGAACTGTCCGCATCGCCACACAGCATCAGGCACATTCTCCTTTTCGCCATTCTCTGGATAGTGGATGAAAACATCTAGCAGAAAATTGAGCTCGTCCACTAGGACAGCGGTTGATTGGCTATTCGCCATGAACTCAATTCTGTCCGCGTATCGACCAACAATCAGGTCAGAGACGCCCTGCCAGTTGATCGCGCCATTATCGACGTTTTGGTGAGAATCAACAGCTTCGCGGACGTATCTTTTGATGACGTCGAGCTGAGATGCGGAGACGTTCGTGAGTCTGGGAAGGTCAGGTCGTCTGTCGTCGGGATTTGTCAGGTTTACGGGGAAGAAGAAGGCCGAGACCATGGTTGAGTAGTTGATGACCGTCCGCGAGGCGCCGATACCTTGGTATCGTTCGGCAAAACCACGAAGGCCCTCCAGCCTGTGGATTCCACCATCCCTCTCGCGGCGATCATCTCTGTCGGCACGACGGAAGGTTTGGATCTCCTCCAAGCCGTTCTTGAAGTCGCACATGATGATCTCGAAGCCAGCCTCCATGCGCAGAATCCCGTGCAAGCCCCATGCATTGGACAGCTCACAGAGCTCAACCGCACGCTCTCGCTCTCCCATCGGGCCCCCGCCCCGCGCTCTGAAAGTCTTCTTCTCACTCAGCGGTGCCAACCGGACTCCTCTCAGGAGATAGTCCTGAGTGTCGAGCGTGCCCATGCTTGTCTTGCCGCCGCTCATCCCATCGACATAGAGAAGTCGGAGGGGCTCCGTTGCTCTATACACATGTAGCCAACCTCCTTCCCTCTCGGCGCGCTTGAGGTCTGCATGTCCCAGGACGAGCTGCTCCGCAGTCCCTTGATGTTCGGAGGCAGAGTCTGGAGGCGGTCCTTCCGGCGGCGGCCCTCTCGGTGGTCCTCCTGGTGGCCCACCTGGTCTTTTGCGGGACGGACGCGCAAACTGTTCGGCGTGCTCTATTTCGTATGCAAGCCAATCAGGCTCGGACGGCGACTCCGGACTGGTGTTCCCATGATACAGAAGTACACCCCTAGGAACGGTTGCCAAGAAGAAGGACATGCCGTTGTGATGGATGGAAGAGCCCCACTGGCGCATGGAATCTTGCACCGCATTGAAGATCTGGGGTCCCCGCTGCCGAGAAACTTCTTCGCTGGGCCGCAATTCCCCAGCGTTGCATCGTGCAAGCGCAGCTAGAGAGAGGAGGAGAATTGAGTTCTTCGAATGTGTCAACATCTCGACAGGCAATATTCAGAATCGTTAGGTTGGCGGTGCAGCAGCAGGTTGGTTTCTTGGGGAGATTCCTCTCGCTGCTTGGGTTGAAACGGAGGGAATCCGGAGAAGTCGACACGGCGGCGGCGACGACCGTTTTATTCCTCGCCGACTCGGTGATATGCTCGGAATATGGTCGGCGGAGCCCCAAAGACGCGCGTTCGATCGAGGCAGCCCGATGCCCATGTTCCCAACACGACTTCGAATTCTTAAACTCATCCCACCCCGACCGAAAGCCAGCTCATATCGCTGATGCTCACCAGGAAACGCTGGTCTACAATACGGTCCCTGAAAGTTTGTAACGATAGGACATCACCACAGGCCCATAATCTACCTGATTAAGCTATGAGATTAATATTTACCCCCAGCGAACTAATAGACACTAGCAAGGGCAAAGTCACACGCTGACAAACTTACAGGGGGGGTATTTTGAGGCACTTGGAGCTCAATTGTTGACATGTTGCTTCGGTCAGATTATCTCAAGCCTTGATCCATGCTGATTCCCTAGCTTAGGTAACGCCCGCCAGTAAAAGATTCTCGGTTGATGTCGGAGTTAAAGGAGCTGCTGTGCATCTTCAATCTTAGTCAAAAACACACAACTTATTAGGTTCAGTCACAGAAGCCCTGTATGCGTGGAACTCGACTTCGATTTCAGCGGGTTATCAGATGGCACGGCCTAGTAGCCACTGAACATGAGTTTTCCGGCGAACATATCACATGATGCCACAGCAAACAGCGGCATACGAGCTCGTATATGTAGCATCGATGTCAAATTCATTAAGACTACACTCTTCCTCTTTCTAAGAATCTCTTCGGAATATCCGCATGTCTCGACATTATGTACTCGCAAAGGTTCTTGCCCAGACTATCAAAACTGCTGGTCGAGTTGAAACCGCGATCAAGATGGTCCTTGAGCAAGAAGTGCACTGCTCGAATGTTGGGGAACTCGCACCGGTCAATTTGTCGACCTTTATGATCCTTGCCCAACAACTCTCTCAAGTTGTCGATACTCAGCAACGAACGAAGCCAGTGCCACTCATCATCGTGCCGAACGAATAGCCCCAGATTAGCATTGGAGCTCTTGTCCCCGGATCGGCCCAGCACAACCCAGCCGAGCGGTCCTCTTCCTGTCTCGTCGAATTCTTGCAGGTCAACCGGGTCGGCAGTGTCATAGCTTGGCTGCTCCCTCTCATACTCTCGCATATTCGTCGGTGCGGGAATGTTCAGTACAGTCCCGTCGGCTAGATGCGCAGTCTCCTCCACGAAGGTCTGGGACATCAAGCTAACCCAGTACTCGAAGAAGGGCCTGCCGAGGCGGTTCGCATGTCAGGCGCCATAGTGCTGCCTGGGTACCCTTGTAGGAGACTCTCGATGCAGAACCGGGCAAAAGAGCCGCGGTCGGAATCGACAAAGCTGTTGCCCGATAACAGATCCGTGCCTCTCGTTTGCGCAAAGATGCGCATGTCAACCGTGGCCTCCTCTTGGGACTGCGGGTTAGAAGGAACCGCACCAGCTACCATGAAACGCAACAGGAGAATTTGTTGATATGGTCACCCATGAGGGCTTTCGTCTGGCGCTCAACCATCGCGGCTTTCTCCTCGATGTCAAGGCCAGTGAGGTAGAAGTGGAACTCGGCCTGCCAGTCACCTTTCGCGGTGAAACCCACTGGTCGCCTATGGTCAGGTTCTGCCTCAGTTCTTTACAGCCGGGGTAAAGATCTACCTTTCGTGGTTGAGGGAGGAGGCAAACCCTTGACCCCCGAAACATGCACAGCGTTATC
Source organism: Colletotrichum euphorbiae (assembly GCA_037178605.1). Lineage (NCBI taxonomy): Eukaryota > Fungi > Ascomycota > Sordariomycetes > Glomerellales > Glomerellaceae > Colletotrichum > Colletotrichum euphorbiae. Next base: position 19,169 of record JAXCEF010000499.1, on the reverse strand, counting down.
ACCGACTTGCTTTTGAGGTGCAAGTCTTCGATCGAGGCGGTGACATCGGAATTGTAGTAAAGACGTTCTTGGATCTCATAGAGAAGTTGACCCGCGATAGTGGCAGTTGTGACGAGGCCGTGTTTCCCTTGCTCCATCGTAAGAACGGCCTGACCTTGGCATCGATGGCCGCGATAGGATCTGTGGCGAGATTAATGATCAAGAAGTCTCAGAAGTCTTCATAATTGACTTACATCCCATATTCGTATCATTCACCCCAAGGTCTTTGAAACCCGAATAATAACCCCAGTAGCATACGTGCTACATTCGATTATATTTCCTATCATCAGTGCGCCAGCCAACTGGGAGATCTGGTCCCTTGTCCAGCCGTGCCACCACATGGCAGCACCAACAGTGACAGAGGCGTCTGCGACGCGGCCGTAGAGCATGATGTCCGCGCCGGCTTTGAAGCACTCGGCAATACCTGTTCCCCCAAGGTAGCACTGGGCACATATGGGATCGGAGCCCCATTACTGAAGAGGTTTATTCGCTGGAAATTTCAAAAACTTCTCTCCTGTGAATTAATTATGTCGACTGCCCGATATGGTTGAAACAGATATGAGGACGAACCATTCTTGTGTGTATAGGCCCAGGACGGCATCTGTGACATCATCTCCGTCAACAACTCCCATCTTGAGTTCAACGCCATGCTTTGAAATCAGTCCTTTGACCGCTTCAGCCAGTCCATGCACATCGCTTGCCCCGGCGTTGACAGCAATCTTGACGCCACGCTTCGCCACCCAGGGAATCGCCGGATCAAGCTCGTCGAGGTAGTAAGGCTCATAACCCTTAGCCACGACTGCCGAGCCAGATGACATAGCCTTCTGCGAAAGCCGAACACGTTTATCGGAGCGGCGCAGCGTCATATTGCACTCAGACATCAAATCTCCCGTGACTACGTCAATATACTCATTCTTTGCCATATCATGAATGGCACGTTTTCAGTCGTACACGCCTGTCCAGGATTAGTCTGCAATTCCTTATAAGTTTCCGGCCCGGGAATGACGACGACGACGACGTACCTCCTGAGCGGCCAGCGACTAAAATGGGCCGCTTCGCCCCACGATCGTTGCGATTGGTATCATCTGATGTCGAAGTTGGTGCCATGATGCCAGGTTTGGCCTATAGAGAAATGAGGACGACTGACTTAAAACATGCGGTGGACGGTGATTTTCAGCTAGAGCTTGCCCTTCCTCAGAACTATGGCATTATCCTGAGCAACGAGATAGATCCCAGGACTTTTCCACCCAAACTTCGCACCACGGTAATCTGGAATCCAAGCAGGAACAACGCACGAGATTGTTCCGGGCAACAATGCTACTCCGGAGCTTGCCACGGTTTGACGCCAATGATTCAGTACCCGTCAGATCATGCATATTGGAGTTGGCTTCGCCGCGCAGCCGGATCAGCACATCAACCCACCCCGCATTACAACCAAGGCTGATAATACCAAGAGGCCGGAGGAACACTCCGTAGTAGCCTGGAACATGATTTCCGGCCCCAGCAAGCCGGCCGCATGCAAAGTTGACGCCATTTCACCGGGTGGGAGCAAGTAAGAATACCGCCAGACGAAGCTCACAACTTGCGGTGGCTTGCGGGCAGCGGAGGCATCAAATTGGGGGGGCCAGGAAGACTTTTCTACAACACTGGCAAAACAGATAAGATGGGAAATCTGCGGAGATGACTAGTCTCGTGTTTTCGAACTAGTTGGGGTCTAGTTTGTACGTTGCTTGTGCAGAAACCCATTCGTCCGTTTCAGAAAGGTCCACGTCAGGCCTGTCCTCAGATGCTTCGTGTTCCGAATGCTCGCGTCAATCGCTTCACTCTCAACATGAACATCCTGAAGGTAGGCCTCACTTTCGTACACCTTGAAAATCCACAATTTCTCTTTCTCCTCCAGATCCTCAGCCAGTCCATAAACAAGCGTCCCTTCCTCGTTGCTACGGCCTTCTTCCACAACACCTTCCCAATACTGCATAGATGTTTCTGAACCCCCAGGTAAATACCACAACTCTGCAATGATGACGCAGAGATCTTCTCCTTCAAGTTCCTCTACCCGAGAGCGTGAAAATGAGAACATGTCTGACGGGAGAGAGAGGAAATGTGTGCTTGGGGTGCCTGACAAGGGGCTCGGATCAGTTGCACTCATCCACGACACCAAAGCCTGCACCTGCTGTGAGGTCATGTGCTTGCCGAAAGCCTCTTTGGAGGTGTACTGCCCAACAACGTAGATCGTGTTCCCCTTCTCGGGGTCTCGAGAAAGGAACGTTGCATACTTCAACGTGTCAGGTTCACTGACCCAGGCGTCCGCCGCGCATACCGCAAGTTGACGAAGTGCCTTTGAACCATCGGAATTGATTACTTATAGGCTGGAGGAAAAGAATGGGACTTACCTCATTATGAGCTTCATCGCTGGCTAGGGGAATAGTGGCAACAACAAAGATCTTCTGGCTCATTTTCGCCATTTCCTGTTAGCTCCTGAACGAAAATGCAAAATCCTCGAAATTTCTTGGGCATGTCCAAACACACAAATGTTGCTGTAAGACGTAATGGATACCATTATTATTTATCCCCGCACAAAGAACTTCGGCATGCTCCAGCTTATCCGGGGAGATGGAAGTCTCGGCTAAGCAACTGAGTGAGTGATATAGCAGTTAGCGATGGAAGGGTATCACAGCCATCCTAGTATCAGCAAGCTCAACCACTACAACTCATTAGTCACGTCTTGTAGTCCGGAGGCTGCTTCATTTTGGTTGTCTTCCTGTACTGAATGAACAATAAATTTTGACGGGTTGCTGATACAACGCATTGTTGTATAGACATTCGAGGTCTGGATCCTCGACCGATGCTGGCATCACAAATCATGCCCTTGCCCACTTCTCTCGGATATCTGATCCTTGAGGCGAAAGACTCGCTCAAAGCTTTGCAGTGAATCGTCTCCCTTCTTCCAGTGAACAAACCCCGTCAGTCATCTGCACCAGCTCTCTTCTAAGAATCTTGCCTGTCGGATTCCTCGGCAACCTTTCTACAGCCCAAACTCCACCTCTAAGCTTCTTGTATCCACTGACTTGACCGTTCGTCATTTTTTGAATGTCTTTCAGCCTTCTTCGTATCTCCTCGTTCGTCATCATGTCGCCTTCTTTTAACACGACCCATGCGGTCGGTACCTCTGTCAGTTGACTTTCGTCCCACAATGCACCGACACCTGATTCTCTGACGAGTGGGTGCGAGTTGACAATCTGCTCGAGTTCAGAGGGGCTGACTTGGAAGCCCTTGTACTTGATTAGGTCCTTTGTGCGACCTACAATGAACAACCTCCCATCCTCATCAAAGCGGCACACATCGCCAGTGTTGTACCAGCCCTCTATACGGAAGGCCTCCTTATTAGCCTTCGCGTTGAAGGCATAGCCTCTGGTAATATTAGGGCCCCTGAGCCACAGCTCCCCAGGACCACCCAAAGGTGCGTCTTCCGAGGTTCCCTCCTTCTTGAGTGTCGCTTCGATCCCCGGCAGGAGCTTGCCGGTTGAACCGTCCGGGACAATGTCGTCGAATTGTTGATATGCAACATAACCTGCTGCTTCAGTCATGCCGTAGGCTTGCACCAGTCTCCAGGGTGCTCTGCCCAGAAGCTTTTTGATCTGCTCCGGCTTCAGAGGAGCGCCTCCAATATTGATGATTCGTGCTTTTGAAAAGTCATGCTTCTCGGTTATGTCAGAGTTGGCAAGGGCAAGTACGACACTTGGTACTCCTTGGAAAGAAGTCGCCTGAGTCGAACTGACGAGCTGTCCGAATCTTTCAATGTCGTACTGTGGCATCGCGTGGTGAAACATCCCAGTGTAGGGGCCCAGAAACAGCGGCATCGTCGTCATGGCGATGTGCGCCCAAGGTGTGAAGGCAACAGTCCGCGACGCAGTGTTAAACATCTTCCGGCCTCGGTCAAGTGCCACAAGTTGCAGGACGTTGGAGACAAAGTTATAGTGCGTGAGCTCGACCCCTCTTGGCTTGCCTGTTGTGCCGGAGGAGAGGTGTATTGATGCAAGTCGCGTTGACGTGTCGTGCCAGTGAGGCACGGGTAGTCGCGTTGCAGCCATGAAGTCGTCCGGAACGTGTCTTAGCCCAGGAACTGGCTGCACGATTGTCAATATCGTCGGTTTCTCCCACGTGACTTCTTGCGCCGAAAGCTCCTTTGCGGCAACGTCCACTGCCTCCTGAATCGCGGCTATCATGGGTCCATAGGCGATGATGAAGTGAGGTCTGGACACCGCAAGCCCATGCCCAATTTCGGATGATTTGAGGGCATGGTTGATCGGGCTTACGACCCCTCCTGTCCAGAGAATAGCATGGAATATCTCGAGAAACTCGACACTGTTGGGAAGCACGATAGCCCAGCGCGCCTGGTCCGACAGCCGCAGAGCATCTGTGAGTCCCTTCGCAATCCTGCCGGCGCGGCTGCGGAGTTCTCCAAGCGTGATGCTCCTGTTCGTGAGGCTATCCGCGGCAACGATGTGAGATTCCGGTAACGTCGTAGACGTGGTATGTAGCAGCTCCGTGAGGCTCAGATCGTTCGGTACGTCAATAGGTTGTGAAGTGTACGTCCTCATCGTGAAAGTGGTAGGCGCATTGCTTTGAGTTCAGTCCCAGACAGTCGTCGGATGAACGAGGTCGCGTCGAACAGCCTGCAGAATCCAAGGCGATGATTGAGAACCTGCTTCGTTTGTTCCGTCCTTCTCCCGGTACGGTACGGCACGGCATGGAGTGGACGAAGACCTTTGATGGGAATCCCGTCCGAACTTCGCTTGCTGAGTCACTCAACTTCCAGCCGTCTGATTGTCATCATCCGACAGCCCCTGTCCCGACGCTTCGTCAAATCTCAGCAGGGAGTAGTGTGGCGGCAAAAGAGGCGGCAGAACGTTCGAGACCGTGACACATCAGCAGGATACACGCCACAGGAGAGAAAAGGGGGGATAGGTTCGCGCGTGCGGAGTGAGAGGACTCTCCGCATGAAACTTCTGAATCATTAGTTTTGCAGTCGCATCGGGGAGATTCCGCTGGTGAAGCATTGGATAAGAGAATCCGGAGGTCATTCTTGTGACTTGCTCGTAGCCAACGTCGAGGCACGCGGGTCGTACGTTGTCGGTGGCGTAGTCGGCAAAGTCTGGTAGGCTTTTGTGGGTTTCGTTGAACGGGAAGAGGCACAAGTCTTTACCACCTGTTACAATGGCCCCGCGACGTCCAATCCGCATCGGCAACTGTTCGGGTGCAATAAATGATGGCATCGACCAGATTTACCGTCTGGCAAAGTATGGCGGCGTTGACGCCATCACGGCGGATTACCTCGCCGAGTTCAACATTGCATGGAAGGCCATCGAGCTGCAAACGCGACCGGAACTAGGCTATGAAGCCGATTTCCTCGAGCAGCTCGCGTGGCAGGATGGCGACGCAGCGCGCCTCGTTGCCGAGAAGCACATCAAGATCGTTCACGACGGGGGAGCACTCAACCCTCGGGGGCTGGCCGAGCGAGCGGACGCGTACTTCAAAAGCCTCGGCATCCGTGATGTCAAGGTGGCCTGGGTGAACGGCGATAATGTGACTGAGGCGGTTAAACGTGGCGTGTTCGGGCGAGTCATGCACCTCGACCAGCCGGGCATCGAGTTTGATCCTCGGTCTCGGAGCGCTGGCGAACCAGACGCGCTCCTTGCTGCAAATGCGTACACAGGGTACGCGGGCGTTCTGAGGGCTCTCGATGCCGGAGCGGACATCGTCGTGTGCGGGCGATGTACGGATGCCAGCCCCGTCATGGGCCTCGCGGCGTGGTGGCATAGGTGGAAGGGGACCGAGTACCACGAACTTGCCGCAAGCCTGATGGCCGGGCATTTGATCGAGTGCGGGCCGTACGTGACCGGAGGAAACTATTGCGGCCAGCGCGAGGTGCCGAACCTCCACCACGCCGGGTTTCCGATCGCAGAAATCGCTGCAGACGGCGGTGTTGTGATCACCAAGCCGGAGGGAACCAACGGGCTGGTGTCTGTTGACACATGCAAAGCGCAGCTGCTGTACGAGATCCAGGGAGCATTCTACTTGAACCCGGACGTCATCGCCGACATTGAGAGTGCAACTTTTACTCAGATGGCGAAAGGGCGGATCCGGCTGTCTGGTATCAAAGGGCTTCCACCGCCTCCAACGGCGAAGTTGGCCATTTGTTTACTCGGCGGTTATCAAGCCGAAGTGTCTGCCTATGCTGTTGGCCTGGACACCGACTTCAAGTTCGAAGTGCTCAAGAACCAGGTCATGGGACAGATCAATCGCTCGGATTTCACAACTTTCATCATAGAGAAGTACGGTTCAGCAGCGACTGATGCACCGTCACAGAAAGCTTGCACCGTGCATTTTCGAATGTTTGCTCAGTCTCGGAAAAAGGAAGCTTTTGAACAGTTCAAGAGGGCGATATTTTATAACGGATTGCAGGGCTACTGTGGGCTCCATTTAGGGATGGATTGGCGCACAATGGAGCCCCGGCCTTACGTACGATATTTCCCAGCACTCGTTCCTCAGTCTCAGATTCCCCTGACTGTGAGTTTTGTGGAAGGACAGAAGCATATCACGGTTGGAGCAAGAGATGGGACAGAAAGCGGTTCAATCCCGCGACAGCACGACTATGACTCTTCGGTTCCTCTGGCTGAATTGCCGCCAATGAAGACGACGAGAAGGCCGCTGGGAGACCTGGTGTTTGCCAGGAGTGGTGACAAGGGCGGCAATGCGAACATTGGTTTCTGGGTACGACACAAGTCCGCTTGGCCATGGCTCCAAGCTTTCCTCTCGAAACAGAAGCTAATCGAGCTACTTGGTGATGACTGGCACGATGAGTACGTGGTCGAAAGATGCGAGTTTTCGGGACTCTGGGCGGTACATTTCGTAGTCAAGGGGATTCTACAGGATGGCGTCAGTAGCAGTAGTATCTTGGACGGGTTCGCAAAGAGCGTTGGCGAGTTTCTTCGAGCGAGAATGGTTGACTTGCCTTTGGACTTGGGGAACCTTGAAGACTGGCGACGGAAGTCGGCAGAGAACATCGCCCAGCAAGCTAGGTTGTGACACTGAACCGAGGTGTTTTTAGTTTTGACTTCCCACAATTCCGGCGTGCTCGATAATTGCTGAAGACTGCTTCCGATGTTGACCCATTGCTATTTACTCTTCCCTTCGTCAAACACTCTGCCTAGGACAAACACTAATAACAAGACTGCGGGGAACCTCGGCCAATAATCCTGAGAGGACACAGGTAATTATGAGTACGACCACTGGAGTGCTTCGACGACAGTGTGTGTCGTTGCGGCCGACCGTATTAACTAAGAGGCCTGCTGTCCCTGTAACCACAAAGACTGGCGTTGCTCATATCCGTGCTCACTGCGTCCACATCCAATCTTGACTCTTCCCTTACATTTACTAACAATTATTGAAGACAAGAGACATCAGGGCAATGCCTTCTAGTGATAGGCCTGTGAAGAGCGCATCGGGACGATACGACAACGTCGACTTTAGAAAGGCAACGGGTTTTCAATTTCCACCCATCAAGTGCAGCTACAATCGCCGTGATGTTCTCCTATTCGTAGGCATCACCAGCCCACTAGCACACTCTCTGCACGGATTGACTGACCGAAGCAGGCCAACGCGATTGGCGTTAAGAAGGACGAGCTACACTTCCTCTATGAGCTTCATCCACACTTCGCTGCCTTTCCCACATTTCCCAGTAACCTCGCCTTCAAGCGGACAGACCAGGATGTTTTCGACTTCATCGCGCGCACCACGTCGGGCCAGGTTCCAGGCGTTCCGCCATTCGACGCTCAGCGTTCTGTAGACGGGGAGCGCGGTATTGAGATCATACGGCCAATTCCTGTATCTTCCGAAGGACTCGACCTAGAAATCCGCGGAAAGGTTATCGGAGTCTACGACAAGGGTAAGTGACATATGTCTCAAGAGCATCAGGATTCATTCAATTCTCATAATTGCAGGTGGTGCCATGATTATGGAGGCAGAGCAGCTGCTTGTCGACAAGAAATCCGAGACGATTTACACCAAGATGACCTCTACAGCGTTCGGCATGGGACAGGGCGGCTACAACGGCCCCCGTGGCCCATCTAAGCCAGCCGTGACGCCGCCGAGGGACCGGCGCCCGGATGCGGTGCACACCATCAAGACCACACCGGAGGCTGCCCTGCTTTACCGCCTCTGCGGAGACTACAATCCACTGCACGCCGATGAGGCCTTCGGCCAGCGCGCCGGGTTCAAGGGATCCATCCTCCAGGGCCTCGGTACGTGGAATATGGCCGCCCACGGTGTTCTGCAAGAGTTGGCCGAAAGCGATCCCAATCGCCTCAAAGCCTACGGCGCAAGATTCAAGAGCGTCGTTTATCCCGGCGACACGCTTGAAACGCGTATGTGGGTTCTGAGGATGGAAGGAGGGGTAGACGATGTTGTATTTGAGACGGTCGTCAAGGAGGACGGCAGAGTTGCGCTGTACGTGTTGACATATTGACAAGCCAAGTACACTAGGTAACTGGCGTGACTGGTGGCTGACGATTCCAGATCCAATGGATATGCCAAGGTGGCGAACGCAAAAGTGAAACTTTGATGATCTGCCGAGCCCATTTGTCTGAGAGGACTGGGATAGGGTACTGAAGAAAGCGGAGATGTCAGTCAAGATCTGAAGCACGCGTTAGTGTTCGCACCAGGTCTCATCTTCATCCAAACGTTGTCGGTACTGCTGGGCCAAGTTTGATCTGTCCCCAACAGAAGAAACCAGACCACTGAAATATTAATCTACGAGTCATAAGCCGTCTAAGAGTACATTCATGAGTCGAGTGAAACGATGAGATTCAACAGATCGTGGATTGTAGATTCTATCTGAAGTAGGCCGGTTCAGGAAATATATATCTCTATATATTAATACATAAGCAGACCTTTCAAACAGAACCAATATAAGCATGAGCAGCATGAGTATCATAAGACTGGAGCCGGGGTTCTGATTGTTCAATTCCCAAAATGATAATGGACCGAACTTTCCTAGAAATATACAAAAAACCTGCGCCGAGGGGGAATCGAACCCCCGGCTCCCCGACGCTGCTGGGTGGCAACGGAGAATTTTACCACTAAACCATCGGCGCTTTGGATTGGCAGAAGTTTGCGGAGTGCGTGGATATGACGCACGCAAGCCATTCCTGGGCGCCTGCGAACCGCACTGTCTTTGCCAAGGTCATGAACACCGCCGTGTTTGCCGCGTCACAGATGCGAAGGGAACCATTTCGCGTCTCTCTTTTCGCGATATGCCGCCAACCCTTCCGATGCGTTCTTGCTCCGGAACATCGCTTCGGCCCAAAGCTCTTGTCCACGTATCGTCGCCCTACTGACGCCGGTTTCCCATGCCTCCCGTGCTGCCAGTCTCGAAATAATCACGCTGTCCGGACTCAATGCAGCGATCTCGGACGCATAATCCAGTGTACTCTCCAGAAGTCTCTCGTGTGGCACAATCTCTTTGACCAGACCCCAATCGCGTGCCTCCTCCACCGACAATGTTCGACCGGTAAGGACAAGGTCCATGGTACGGTGGTTACCGAAGAGCATCATGCACCTCGGAAGAGCGCCAGCGAGTGCCGATACCCCACGAAGTACTTCGGGCAGGCGGAAGGTTGCGTTGGGTGAAGCGAAGATCACATCTGCGTTCAAGATGGCTTCGAAACCGCCGCCTGCGAAGGAGGTCGAGTTAGTCTTCGAATCGTTTGGGCTAGCCGACCAACGAATTACCATGGGCGTGTCCATTACACGCGACAATGATGGGCTTCCTGCCTGTCCGATTGCTCATGCCCGCGAACTGCCCCTGAGGGTATTCCAATGCCACATCGTTCGTCTTGATGATATCTAGTCTTTGCTTCAGGTCCATCCCTGCGCAAAAAGCTTTGGTTCCGGCGCCTGTGAAGACGGCACATCGCAGCTCTGGTTCTGCGTCGTACCATTTCCATAGTGCGCCCAGCTCAATCGTCGCCTCGACGGGAAGGCAATTCATGTGTTCCGGCCGGTTTATCGTCACAAGAAGGATATGGTCCCGTGGAAAAGAGATTAGGCTGTGCTCCACATGAGGGTATGGATTCTGGATCCACGAAGGGATAGGATTCTTCGTTCTCGGTGTTGCCATCGTCGAGACTTAGACCGCGAGTGATCTTGGCGTGGTAGGCGTCTGTTCAGTCAACCTGAGTGAGGTTGTATCGAAACAACTAGTCTTCCAAGCCTTCGTCGCGTTTGAAAGCTGTCAAAAGGCTTCGACGTCCATGGCCGACGAGCTTCACGGCCACAGCACGAGGCCATTCCGTGGTCTGTCACAGCCGAGCACCAAGCTACCCACCCTGCACAACCGCGGAGACGGGCGAGCACTTCCGCACAGCCTCCAAACCCTCTTCTTCAAAGCCTCCTGTCCCCTCACAGATATCCCACGCCAAAAAGTAAATTATTAGCGTCCCTGCAAGGAGGGAGGATCATCCTCCATGTCGCACATCGCTGCGGGGAGACCCACGCTTTCCGTTCGCCCTGTCGTTCCCCCGCTGTACATGTGTAAAAGACACCGCACGGAAACAGGTTTTCCGCTTATCGCGACGAGCCCCTTATGTACTGCAGTGTGGACTTGCAGCAGCAGCTGTCATGGATGTCTGCCATGCGAGCCTAGCATCTGGCACCGAGGCAAGCTGCGGAGAGGCTTCCGTGTGGGGGCCTGTACGTACGCTTTCGATATTGTTTTCTAGAGCATCGGAAGGCTGGGATCATGCTGTTTGCTCCAGATCCTGTTGTTGGATGGCAGACGGCCGTGGACGTTTTCCGGGTCTGCCTTTATGCCTTTCAACAGCTTCTCGACAGCGTCGCAGCCACGGCACGCGAAATCAAGCTCGCCATCGGCAACCAGACCAGATACATTGTCGACGAAGTCTACAAAGTCTCGGTTCATCAATCAATCGCAATGGCAGACTCGCAAACCGAAACACCACCGCCGGCGACACCCACGTTTCTCAAGCTCTCGTATCCCGCGCCAAGAGTCCTCCTTGTCCGTATGGACAGGCCAAAAGATCTCAACGCGATGTCAACCGCCGCACAATGGGAGATGGACTCCGTGTGGAAGTGGTTCGACCAAGAGCCTAAGCTCAGCGTTGCAATAATTACAGGCACGGGACGAGCCTTCTCGGCTGGAGCAGACCTGAAAGAATGGAACAACAGCATGGCTCCCGACGCCAATCCAACCAAACGAATGGGCAACGCACCGGCTTTCAAGCCTCTGTCGCGTAGATTGGGAAAGAAGCCGGTTATTGCAGCAGTGAACGGCCTGGCAATGGGGGGTGGGTGCGAGTTCATCGTCAACTGCGACCTCGTAGTAGCGGCCGACGACGCATATTTCGGCTTACCGGAGGTCAAGCGCGGCATCGCAGCAATTGGCGGCGCCCTGCCACGACTCATGCGGACAATTGGCCTCCAGAGAGCCAGCGAGTTCGCACTCACCGGTCGCAATGCATCAGCACAAGAGATGGCACAATGGGGGATCGTGAATAAAGTGGTGCCCAAGGATAAGGTCGTCGAAGAGGCAGTGCGTTATGCGCAGATGATTGCGGTCAACTCCCCGGACGCCATCATCTGCACCAGAGCCGGGTTGAGGCATGGCTGGGAGACCGCGGCCGTGGAGAGGGCAGTTGAGTGGACTCTGGAGAAGGAGTTTGCTGAACTGCAGAAGGGAGAGAACATGCTCGAGGGACTCAAGGCATTCTCAGAGAAACGGGAGCCGCAGTGGAAAGGTAGCAGGCTGTGACGTGCCCCATGCAAACGGCCCCTGTTCGAGAAGAAGCAGAGAACATCATGCCGTCCTGGTAACCACCATGTTCCCTTCTCGGATGAACCAGCACTGCGAGGTCTTCCTGCATCGGATATTCTTATCACACTTGTACGGTTTTGAGTCCGATAGAGCCTTCGTCCGAAACCACACGAGGAAGACCAGTCACCAGAACCAGGCTGGACCTGATGAGACGAGAAGGAGATAATTCTTGGAGACCAGCTCACAAGGACCGGTGTGGTTGGTTTGGCAGGTGCAAGTCAATGTCAATAGGTCGAGGGAGAGACCACATGTCAGGATGTAGGAAGTGATAGACCGTTACAAGCTTATCAAAACACGTTGCGGTTCCATCTCCAAGACCAGTTTCAACTGGGGGAAAACATTCGCCACAGAACACAGGAGTGTTCCAAATCAATTTATTTAAGTCAGCAGGAACTAATGAATCAGCGCCCGTCGCAACCAAATGCGGAAGCCCGGACTTGGGGCCAACATGAAAGACGCTCGGCTCGTGCGATGGTCTTCCCCGCAGAACGGCGCAGGGAGAGGCCCCCGCCAATCGAGCCAACCTCCAAGAAGAGGGTTTCGAAGAAGGTTCTAGTTTTCCGGGGGACACCTGGTATGCTTATGCGTGTTGTACGGTGAAGCCCGGGAAGCACCAGAAAGATAGAGTGAAGAGAGGGCAGATGGGACGCACACGCAAGGCTTGGTGCGTCTGGTGCTGACTTACTTCGAGGTTCATCTCACCCTTCTCCCGCCATGCAGCTTTCATAACCTACAACACCATCATGTCTTCAATGGTAGTGAGGAACTTGAGGCTTGTATGAAAGTTGGAGCACGGTATCCGGCACGCGCAGATCCCATTTATATCCTTTGACGTCCATTCGACATATTGTCCCTCGAGCTCAAGTCCCGATACTACGTACTGCGAGCTGGTTCCCGCATATCAACATCGCGATATTTCAAGATGGATATCTCCGAGAACGATTCCGTTCGGGAGTTCGAACGGATGGATACCTTGGAGAAATACATTAAAACCGAACGAGATGACTCCGATTCCATTCGATCTGAGGCCCTTGGCGATGATCTCCCTCCCGGATACTTTTGGTCACCTCGATTTCTCGGTGCTATGGCGGTCGGTTCACGACGGGAAAAGAGGGACTTTGCATCGGCTGACATCGTCCCAGGGTTTCTGTCTCTCAGCGCTGTCGGCATACATCTTCTTGATTCTTCCTACGAATGTCCTGACTTTCATCAATGCCGATATTGGTAAGAGTTCCTTACTTATGCCGCCATAAGTATTCACGTTAAATGACTTAGGCCCGAGCCCATACATCTCCTGGGTCAACATCGCCAGAACACTCTCGCTTTCCTTCACTTACACCATCATCGGTCGCCTCTCTGATCTCTTTGGCAGACGTTGGTTCTTCATCGGCGGCAATTTTGTTGCCATCATCGGAATCATTATTTGCGCTGTCGCGCAAAATGTTAACACGCTTATTGTCGGCGCCGCTGTGTACGGCTTGGGAGAAACGGTGCAGCTGAGCTTCAACGTTGCTGTTGGAGAACTGGTTCCCAATAAGTATCGGCCTATGGTGCTGTCTTTGATCTTCGCGACTAATGCGCCTATCGCAACGTTTGGTCCCATCATTGGTACGCTGTCGTTGAGTAACTACTGTAAGACGATACATCTAACAATGAGTTAGCTCGCAAATTCGTCGAGAACCCCAAGCTGAGTTGGAGATGGTGCTTCTACATCAACATCATCGCCGTCGGTCTCGCCATCGTTCTTCTTTACCTATTTTACCACCCACCCACGTTCGAACTCCTCCACGATCGGAAGACAAAAAGCCAGCTCTTGAAGGAACTTGACTGTATGTTTCCTTGGCACGGTATAACCCAAAAACTCTCTAACGCCCTTAGATCTCGGAATCTTCTTGTGGACAGCTGGCCTCACTCTGTTGCTAATGGGCGTATCTTGGGGTGGCGTCATGTTCCCCTGGGATTCTGCTGCAACTATCTCGAGCTTACTTATTGGGACTGGTCTTCTTGTTGCTCTCTTCTGCTGGGAGGCACATGCCAACCTCACCTACCCAGCAATTCCTGTTAAGTTCTTCGCCAACCGAGGTTTTATGGCTCTCGTCTGCTGCGCAACAGTTGCCAGCATGTTCTACTACTCTGCCGTTCTTCTGTGGCCTCAACAGGTTCAAGCTCTGTACACGACCGACATAAACTACGGCGGTTGGCTATCTTCTACCGTGGCAAGCTCGACAGCCCTCGGCCAAGTTTGCGCCGGAGCAATTGTCAAGTGGGGGGGAAACGTTCGATACTGGATCATCTTCTCAACCTTCGCCATGGTCGGTTTTGTCGGCGCTCTCGCCTCTTTGAACCCCGAGACTCTGAACACCGGCATTACCCTTACCATTCTGGGACCCTTTTTCGTTGGTTTCATCGAGCTTGCCTCCCTAGCTTTGGCGCCCCTTTTCTGCAAGCCTGCGGATATTGGTATCGCTTCCGGTCTCTTGGCATCAATTCGTTCTGCCGGAGGCTCGATCGCTGTGGCTGTCTACACATCGATCTTGTCGAACCGCCTTGCAAGTGAGATTCCCAAGGCCATCCGCCAGCCTGCTGTTGCCGCTGGATTGGCTGCGAATCAGGTTCCGGCCCTCGCCAAGGCTATTCAAGCCAACAAGTTGAAGACCTTCCCCGGTCTGAGCAGTGCTGTGAAGGACTCAGTAGCAAAAGTTTTACCCATTGCCTACACCAAGTCGTTTCAAACTGTTTATCTTGCGAGCTTGGGATTCGGCGCAATCGCCATTGTCGGGTGCCTGTTCTCGAAAGACGCGCAGAACTATTTGACGAGCAAGGTCGAGCGACGTATGAGGTAAAACGTACCTGGGCGTCGGAGCATAGAAGATGCTGGAACCAAGGGCCAATTCCAGAAGACCAATGGGGCAAAGGTCGCTGTGATAGGTGGCACTTCGAGTTCTTCGTTTTGAATCCATGCGTGCACTATAGCGACATGGCAATAAGCGTGAGACCTCCTTTTTGGTGGTCCCGTGGCAGCAAGTCAATCAAATAAGCCGTAAAATCGCCTTGCTCCAAGACCCCTGAAAGGCGTTGAAGTAATCTTATGTGCCGTGAGGAGGCAGTGCTGATGTTGACTTCCATAGTTATGGTGCGGCACTCACCCCCACAGTGAACTCTTGCTTATGTGCCCTAACGTAAGGTAAGACCTGGTTCTTTTTCATTGTATGTTTGACAATACATGTATATATGCTCAGTTGTGACTGTCGAGCTTGGAGGCTGCTATAAGTGACTGGTAAGAAACACCCAAGATGTCCCAACGGTCGTCTCTTCCCCCGACCGTACACTCGGCTTCGTCACCATCATTTGCCGCCTCTTCAATAGCCAGCGAGACCTTCAACCTGACGGAACAAGAATTCGAAGTCCAAAAGAAACGGGCCAGAGATAGAAAGTCACAGCAGGCCATGCGAGACCGCATTCTATGGACCATACAAGCACTAACTAACCAAGTCGGCTCTCTTAATGGCGTCCTGACTCCTGGAGGAGCGGACTCAAGATATTACATTGCTCCAGAACAGAATTCGATCCTTAGGGGGACAAAATGCACAGTTGCGAACATAGAACTCAGTTACGGACTTTGATGGGACGACACAATATCTCTTCTTCGAGGGATGGAAATCTAGGCTTGTATTGGAGGCTTTCTGATTGCCCATGGACTATTGCCCCAAGGAACACCCCGCCAAACTGCATCACGGACCAGATACTGCAAGGTTTCGTTGATTGAACACGGTCGAAGGATGCCTCGAAGTCACCTTCTGCCATCCTTTATTCGATGAAGCCCAAGGTCAGCGTCCTCGTGCAAGCCGAGACCTGGTCCGGAGACGATATCAGCAACGTAGTAGCGGACGTGATGCGGGCCTCCCCAGAGATCGAGAACCTACAAAAAAAAGTAGCTGTCTTTCATAACATGGCTTTGCTTCTGAATGTCTGATTTTCCTTCATGACCACACGCTCATTATACTAACTAATCAGTCGTCGCAGTGGATGGTTCTTCTCAACATGCAGAGCCGGGACTTGATGCCATTATGGTTGAGACCCATCCCAGAACAGCTGACCACTTCTCATGCTGCATGGATAAACAGATTAACATGGGAATGTCTTTGGTCAATAAATCAAGAGAGTTGCTGATATGTATAGGCCACGCGTGAGAAAATATCTTGTGGCAACTCCTGACATCACTCTCGATGACTTTGCCGCAACCTACAGCTCGAGCTTCGATGTGAGCTGGAAATATGACCAGTCCCTCGTTCTTAGAGTTGCCGCAGAGGAACATGTATCGGCGGAGGTCAACATCAATCCTATTCATAAAGAGCACCTTCGGCGATTGAAGAATCGGGCAGTCGGGGACCTATTTCGCCAGAAGTTCCCTGACATTTCCATTCTGATAGGCCAGAACACATCCGAATGGAAAGATGTCAAGATTCCTAAAGCGTATTGAAAGTAATCAGGGCACTGGCGCTACTATACAGAACATCCAAGAACCCCTCCTTACTGCCCTGATTCTATGAAAGACGGTACAGAATCTTTCCGTCTAGAGCAGCCAAAGGATCTAGTCATTCTGTGCTTGTTCCTCGGAATTGAGGACAAATTAGTAGCTGCTTCGAAGCTCACAACACTCTGGGGTGCGATGAAGCGGCACAAGTGGATTTACGGAGTTCTATTGCCGAGTGGGCACGTGGAGGGCGGCAAAAGTGATGAGGAAACAGACTGTCTCGACGCGACCTGCCGGCTTAGCTCTAGAGCTGTTGACCATTTCGAGAAGAGTGTTTCTTAGGTCACACCAGTGGAATTACGATGAAGCCTTGATCCAACTGCTAATCGTTTTCAACCCCCATGGACAGAAAACATTGGTCGCTCGTCGGTCGTCTAACATAGTCAGCTCGGGATGGCGAAACGGAACTCTGCAACCGTTGACAGTCTTGCGGAGTGGGGCAAGCAAGGGCGTATAAACACCGCGACACGGAAAATATTACCGGTTTCGTTAAGCAGAGAGCAAGCACAAAAATAAATAGCTCAATACAAAGCTCAATATGAATCGGGGGGTACTCTAACTCCAGCTAGCACGCGTCCACAACGCTTAGTCCAAACTTCAGAATCATGACTTTGGCACAGCAGTTTTCTGACAAGGTCGTTGCCATTACCGGCGCCGCTTCTAGCATTGGTCTTGCAACAGCGAATCTTCTGGCCGAGCATGGAGCGAATCTGTCGCTGGCAGATGTGCAAGAAAAGGCCCTACAACAAGCTCAGTCCGATATCCAGCGCAAGGTCCCTGAGTCCAAGGTTCTCATCTTTACCGTCGATGTCAGAAAGGTTAGCTAGGGCTTCTTACATAGTAGGTACTTCTTTTAGATTGTTACAAGTCTCTATAGAGGGTAATGTAGAGTTAAGGTTCTCAGACTTAAAGTGCTTTGGAACTTTCTTAATATACTCTTATTAGCTAAAGTATAAAGCTCTACTATACTAATTCTAATATATCACTATACCTAAGTAGTAGATACAGAGTTCTAGATTTATTATTAAAACCTGCTTACTTGGGCTTACTTTATTAATATAATCTTCCCTTCATTAGATTTAGTAATAAGTAGAATATTTCTAGAAATAGTAATAATAGTTTTGCTACATATAAAGACATTATTATTTGCTAAAAGCAGCGTAAACCTTACGCTCTTTAGGATGGTTATTAGAGTATTATATTAGATCTTTAGCGTTTACTCTAGGCTAGAAAGATCTTTCCCAAGCTTATGGACTTTACCTGAGTTATTCCTAAGTCTATATAGCTATTTAATATAAAGAGTGTTAGTATCAATAGTATTATAGAGGAATGTTTACAAATTGACCTCTACGTCTCTAGTAGTAGTAATAGTAAAGATAGCTTTATAGTTTAGTAGCTGAATGATTAATATAAAGGTTTCTTTATATTAATTTCTTCTTTCTATGTAAATCCCCTTATAACTCAGTAAGCTATTGTTACGACCCGTTATGCAAGGATAACAACCAACCAACCCACCTAGGCGTCAGACGACTAGGACAGGATATTTATACTATAGGATCACGGGAACACTAGGGATGCCCACAGTATAGAAGAACTATAGTATAAGTCACGTGATAATAAGATAAAGAATAATCAGTAGAGCGTAGAAGGAAGCGCTTAGTGATTAGTTGGTCTTACTAACTAATCGCGATTACTGATGCATAGAGGTGATCACCTAACAGCAGGACCAGGGACTGTTTGGGACTTATATATAGTATGGACTTAGGACTCCTAAGAATAGACTTCTATAGCTCTTTAGCAATTAACTTCATGATTACCCCAATAGGTACTCTCAGCCTTATCTTATACTGCGACCTCCTTGTGAGGACTATGACTAATTACTGTACTCCTGGAACCCTAAGATTTATTTAGCAATATAGTATAGTAAGACCATACTATTAACCTAGCGTTATCCCTTAGCTTCTATTAGTAGAACCCTACTATTAGATAGCTAACTATAATACTTTAATTGCTCCTATTTAGTAAGTTAACCTTTAATGCTACTAAATAGTATAAGATAGGAATTATATTGACTCCTAATAATAACGCGTAGTAAGCTAATAGTGCTGGGAACATATAACCCACAGCCCTGAGACCTGCGAATAACTAACTGGCCTAGATAGCCCCTATAAACACCTAGGAAATAATAAGCCTTTAATAGATATATGATATGATCCTCTAGCTCTGATAGGAAAACGCGCAACTAGCTACCCAATACGGACCTAAGGCTAAATACCTAGAACCTGCTCTATACTCAGGAGAGCCAGGAACCCTTTAAGGATTCCTCACCCACACTCAAGCTTACCTTCATTACTACGCCGCCTTATTTCAAGATGAAACCACAAAGGTTCACTTGTTACGACCCGTTATGCAAGGATAACAACCAACCAACCCACCTAGGCGTTAGACGACTAGGATAAGACATTTGTACTGCAGGATCACGGGAACACTAGGGATGCCCATAGCATAGAAGAACTATAGTATAAGTTATGTGATAATAAGATAAAGAATAATTAGTGGAGCGCAGAAGGAAGCGCTTAGTGATTAGTTAGTCTTGCTAACTGATTGCGATCACTAATATATAGAGGTAATTACCTAATAGTAGGACTAGGGACTATTTGGGACTTATATATAGTATGGACTTAGGACTCCTAGGAACAGACT